>JAHWFP010231671.1:44844-92808 GCA_023313725.1 Lithobius niger | reverse complement strand
GAGGAAACAGTTTTGACGAAACAGATTCATCGCTGACGATGTTGACATCAATCATGCCGCATCAACACGGATATTAGCAGGGAATGAGCCAAACTGTCACCAACAGTAAGCTCGCACCCTGTTGCGTGGTTCTTTTTATCAACCTTTGGTTACCCAACTCTGTTATCTCTGGTCACCCAACTCTGTTAAGGACCAGTCCAGACTGGAAAATGTAGTGCCACATTACTAAATTATGTCCTTAACTCCGTCACCTACCTTGTGACAAAACGTCTCGCTCGCTTTAACCTCCGACCTATTAAGCAGCACAACCAGGTTATGGTCGTAGAGATGAACTAGATTGTGTACGGTCAACACGTTGTCATTTTTAAGGCGCCTGCCGAGAGACTTCATGAAAGTTTACCAATCTCTTTCACCCACAGCCAACACATCCCAAGCTCAGAAATGCACAGACATTAATTGCCATACTTCTTATCAGCTGGACATTCATCTATCTGTGTCAGTTTCCAGGATTACAAGGCCTTACATTTTGAAGGATCTTGTGCGAACCCCAGCTAGTGTAGCTCTTGTTCGAGGCTCAAGAATGATGGACTTGCCTTGACGATAGGTGACGTCATGTATGGTAGTAGCGTTTTTCCTGTTGATCCTATTACTGTTTATCACAATATTACTCGAAAACCTGAAAAGCGCGTAGGTTTCAAACAGTACTAACGCTTTGGCCAAACTGAAAAAAAACAAATTGAAAACAAACTTCTGGTTGGTTGTGAAATTTCGGAAGCTTGCATTGAATATTCTGCTTTAACTTGATAAAGTACAATTCTTCAACCAGTTTCCTTCTTCAGGCAGGTGCTACTCCAGCAAGACAACTTGTAACTGACTATAATTTTTTAAAAACCGCCAGTCGCTGTCACACATTCTGCTGCCTTCTCTCCATTTGTCCGTCAGGAGTTAGTGTTCGGGGCCAATGACCTTAGCAATTTTACACAATACTGGTTCATGAATATTCATCAGCAACCTTTACTTGTTTTGAAGAGATTAACGGTCACTCGCTGAAGAGCTCCAAGAAGTGGTTTGCTCATAGTGTTCGATTTCAACGACAATCTTGAGGCTGGCCAGTTAATCCCGTCTTTAGAGGTCGCAACGTGGCAGGAACTCTTTGTGGGTCGTGTTCATTTACGGCTGGCTGGTGCTCAACCATTCATTTGAACTCACCAATGTCCACCAGGGGTGCATTTGAAAATTGCCTCAACTGTCCGGAGCAACTCACAATCTCGCGACTGTGTGTATTAACACCCTAGGAGTGAAGTGATCGTGTATACTAATGCTTGATCAGGAGCGGCAGGGTTGACTATTTTGAGTTACTTCATGATCCAAGAGAAACTGGAGCGAGCAACTCAATTGGAGCGAATTTTCGAAGGCACCCATGGTCGCAACCACTGAACGGGACAGCATACACTCCACTCTTCACTTGGGCAAATTCTTCGATGGGAGTGTGATCAGGCAAAAGTAAGTCAGGGGAGTGCCATTTCGAACCTTTGGTTTTTTCTACTTTACGGGTCTTGGACCCGTTAGGTGGCCTGTGCTACGTGGGAAGTTCTGCATAGCTCCGGGGCAGCTGTGACAGGGACGGGTTTGGTTTCAGCACCTTCCTTTGGTTGGAGTTTGCACTGAAGCCAAAGGATGGAACTGAAACCACACCCAGCCCTGCCACAGTTGCCCCCGATCCCACCACAATAAGAACCACAGAGCTATCCAGAACCTGGCACAGCATTTGTCCCTTACCAGGTCTAAAATCAGTACTGCTGAATGTCCGAACCATCACTCGTCCGTCTCGCTGCCTGATTTAGCTGTCCAAGCTTCTGACCTATCTGTTAGCACTTCTGTGAGAATGTGTTCTATGGTCTAACACAAAGCACACAGTTGGGGTTTCTAATCCTTTTACTCTTTGCACATATTCATTACATTTAGCCGAGCCTTCGTGCACCTGTTGCTACATGCTGCCAACATGATTACCAACATGGCTTCTTTCTCGAAACTGCTGCGCTGTCTAACCTCAGTGCGCAGGCTCCAAGTTACGCCCTGTGAAGAGGTGCTCGAGTGGCGTGCCGTGGCAGAACACATCTTGACACTGCCATTGAAAGAATTTGGCCCAAGAGAGTAGAGGCGGTTTAAGTTGTGCCGTGCAGTGGGTGAGGCCATTTGTACCTCAGCGAGCTGAAACCGTACACAAACACGACTCAAAATCGGGAGTTACCCACCAGATTAAGACCTCTCAATGCCTGCCTCAAGACTGCTGTTCAAATCAAACACCAAGAGCAAACCCCATCTTAGAGTTCTTCAGGGTGGTTTAATCTCACCAAAACAAATAAAAGTATCGTTGACGAATATTCACGAACCAGTATTCCCCAACATTGCAAAGTCATCGGCCCCGAACTCTGCTCACTGCTGATGGCCAGGTGGAGTTCCCTGTTCCAGCCATACTGCAACAACGATGGAGATGGCACAGCCGATGCACGATGTGTGAGAACGACTAACGGTTTATTTTGAAATGTTCCTATGTAAAGTCTGTTAAGAGTTGTTTTGCTGAACCAGCTGCAAAGAAGGAAGCAGATTGAAGAATTGCAGTTAACTCTGTAAAAGTGCAAAATTCAACACATTCTTCCAAAAAGTCAACAAACCAATGAAATTTTTGTTTTCAGTTTGGCCAAAGCATAATTATTGTTTGAAATCACAATACTACACAATTCAAATAATAAATGGCTGTAATAACCCTTTGCGCGCTGGGCCCCACAAATTCTCGCGTAGGGCAAATCTTCCACCAGAACTAAACTTGAGAATTTCTCGTTTTAAGACACTTTTATTTGAAACAGTACTACTAATTTCATAATTCACATCTCATTAGATTATCATCACATTTGCCTCTACAAAAGAGGAAGTGAAGAGTGACTTGTGTCAACTACATTGTGGTAGCCGAGTTGCCGACAATTTACTCAGACATGTGAATCTCAATCTTCCTTCACGCTCGAATTTCAGTTCAGCCTTTCCAGCAGGTATTTAGACATTCAGCGTGCAAAGGGTTAAAGGTTTTTTTTTTGCTTCAATTTACGGCATATTTTTAATTACAAGGTGGTACATAAAAAAATGAAAAACCATTAAAGGATAATTACATCCATTTTGACACGCATGTTTGACTTTTGGATCACTTACACAATAACTAAACACAAGAATTGCGGTAAGAATACGTTACTTACGTCTGATATAACAATTTAATTACTGCATCACCAAAACACGACATGGAGATCGCCATTGTTGCTGGAACGCTCAAAAATTAATGCCGACAGATGTCACTTTTCGATTTCTACTCGCAGCGATTGAGATAGCTGTATTGACTGAGGAGCTCAAGCGTCTGACGGCCTTAGCTGGCGGGTAGTATAGTGGCCAGCTAAGGCCGTCAGACGCTCGAGTTCCTCACAGTCAATACAGCTATCTCAATCGGCTGCGAGTCGAAATCTAAGCGATCCATCTGTCGGCATTAATTTCTGCGCGTTCCAGCAAAACAATGGTGAACTCCATGTCGTGTTTTGGTGATGCAGTAATTAAATGTTATATCGGACGTACGTAACGTATTTTTACCGCAATTCTTGTGTTTATTTATTGTGTAATTGTCCTTGAACATAAAAATAGGGACCATTTTAGTGGGTTTAAAATCCAATTAAAGTCCAAAAAAAGTGTGGACCTATGGTAATTTAGAAATTAAAACTTAAAAAAATATCATCAGGCCTTCCACAATGTTAAAAAAAAAAAACTTTACATAATACTGGCTTGTCTGCTGGTATATTTTCGAATCAATGAGTCTTATTCGAAAGCAGACCACAGATAAACCAGCACTAGTGTTATGTAAAGATAGTGTTACTGCAGAAGGCCTGATGATGATAGGACTCGACACCCAAAGTTGACAAGCCTATTCAAATATTCCAAATATGAGGATGTATTTTGTTTATTTTTATTTTAACGAGTTTTTACTTAAGTAATGCAAATTAAATTCTACAACTTATGGGCACTTAAGTAATTCAAATTAAACTTTAGATCTAGAAAATTTGTTATAAATTTATTTTTCTATGGGCCACCTTGGTTACTTGCCCAGTTTGATATCTTTTGGTCAATTTAAAACTTTAGTGTCACAGAGTTCAGTCGATTATCGAACCTTACAAATAATGAACTGACAAAATTTTCTTACACTGCAATTTTAATTTGTTTCACAGTTTGGATTTAATAATAAAATTGTAATATCCTATTTAAATATACTAGTAATGACATAATTCAAGTGCTATTTATTATTACGGCATTTTTTTTTTTAGATTCGGTTTTGATATTAAAATTGTAATAGCCTATTTTTAAATCTAGGAAAGACAATTCAGTAGTTGTACAGCGATACTACAGCAGTTTGGTAATAAAAGAATTTGAAAAGCTAGTAATCTCTAATACATAGGGAAAGAAGCAATGACATAACCCCTGGGTCACAAAACAATAAGACAACTCGTAGTCACATAAAACAACTTATGGGCAATCTTACATGTTACCAAACCCATGCTTGCAATACATTCTCACAATGTGTATTATTTTCTGACACATTCAGCAATTATTTTTAACGGTGCATGAAAATATAGCAATGTGACTCAACGTGTGCGTAATTTTTCAACAAAACCCAATTCCCCTGAGCGAAATTTCAGCTAAAGCAACGCTGACAAAATTCAAATTGATATTTTGATCTACAAATATCAAATGGTCATAATTTTCCCACTTCTAACGAAATACGTCCAACAGAAATAAACGGGGTTAGGAAAACGGAATGTAGTAACAAATATTTCAATTCACTGGGGATATATTACAGTTAAAAAAAATGAACGACAACTTAAAAACAAATAATCCCGCTTGCTGTTAGGACTTCCTTAAAATAAGACTTTTCATCCCCCAATTATTTTTTTTTACCCAGAGACTTGTTGGCATTCCTGCAATCTTTTTGAAAATTCTCAAGCTAACAAATTTAGTAGCCATCACACAAGTGATGCAAGCAGAGTCGGATTGGAAGCAGTCGGGCCTCCGAGAAGATGTACTCTTGGGGCTTGGAGAACAGCATAAGTTTTCCCTTTCCCAATGGGATCCGTGGCTTGCCTATTTTCAACCCTCTTGAGTGCTACCCGGCAAGTGGTAAGCAGCACTCTCGGCCCAAAATGCTCAGTGTCATGACAAGGCTTCAAAATCAGTGTCTCTACAACAACTACGAGTAACTTCAAAAACTAAACATTTTTATGGATGTAAAACATGCCTAGACTTAAAAAAATATTTGAATAATTATCTTTAAATTTAGACTACTACAACCAGCCAATCAAATGAAAGCTTTTTAACAAACAGCAGGGCCGATCATTCGGCTTTTAGGGTGAAGCAACAGCAGCTTCTGGGCCGAATTGTCGGCCCCTAGTACTCAAAGGGTTAAAAAATCGGCATGAATTTCGAACGTTTTCCTGCTATTATCATAGAAAATCATTTCCCAATTTTTTTTTTTTAACAAGGTCTTTGTTCCCAGGCCGCCCAATTGGACACTGGTTGCAAGAATAGGTAACGGCAGAAAACCAACAAGCAACTGATGTAGGTAATTTTAACTCTGGCCCATATTTACTAATGTTTAACAGTTTTCAAAGGAAATCATTCAGGTTAAACTAAAAGGTAAAAATTGAGTGTTGGGCAGTATCAGTAATATTACAGACGAGGATAAAACTAAGTTGAGTAGTGTGGGCAATTTCTGTTTCTAGAATGTGTGGTTCTAACCAATAGTTCAACATTCAGATCCAACAAAAAAAAAAATCCATTCCAAATTTTAAATAAAAAAAAAAAATTAACCCCCCCCCCCATTTCTCTTAAATTGCAAACGATATCGCACACTAAATGAAACAAAATTTTCCATTTTGAGAATTTCCAGTATTCCAGAATTTGTGCATTTTTCAAGCACTTTTCCAGCCAGGAATTTTAGTTTTCCACGATTTTAAGAACTCGCATGAACCCCGTTTCAAGACTTTCAACTTAATGTTTAACTTTGAAATAATTGTATACTTTAAAACCTGAGATAATCCACCCTTGGTGTTAAGTTTGTTTTCTCAACAACATTGGTCGGTATTTGGTACCTCAACTGCCCAACACTACCACAAAGTTGCTAGGCTTAATCCAGAATTCAAACGAATCTACCTCTCATAACTTAAAAAAAAAACCAGGGGCTGCACCAATACCGAGTCTGCATTAACCGTAACTTTACGTGTCTATTTCCCAACGATTTGGTCAAACATTTTTAATCAACACAGCAACAATCATTTTCATGAAAGTATTGCACATGGAGAATAAGGTCCGAATTTGGCTCGGGTTTCAATGAGGGAATAAAAAGATAAAATAAAAAAAAATTTGGGGAAAAAACAACACACTGAACGCAATCTTTTAGTGTAGCGTACATTGAAGTCCAGAAATACAGCAATTGGTGGAAAGAGGGACATTTGCGCATCTGCTTTAGGTCTATTATACAAAACATGGTCAAATGTATTTTCCATTCAGCTTAACTGTAGTTTATATTAAGTTGCTTGTCCAAGCCCCCCCTCCCCCCATTATATCTGCATCGAAAGCAGGAGTAAAAACTTTAAAAATGTCTTTGTTCTCGGAAAACACTTACTGGCTTAGTGTTAGTAATGAACATTTCTCAATTCTGAAAGGTTGAATAAAAAAAAGGTCACGAAAAAACGATAACCGACACAGTGATACTGATCAGTAAGGCTGTACCAAACGAGAATTTTTCAGCCGAACCGAACCAAACCGAACAAACTTTAAATAAGCCGAACACCGAACAAAAATGTACCAAGCCAGTCTATCTTAAATTAAAATGTAAAAGAGCTCACTTCACAAAGATTCATCAAAGCACAAGTTTCTTAACAAATTTAGGTATTTTCCCATGGACTTAGATGTCCATAGATTTTGTAACTCGGTTTAAACATTAAAAAATCTCCACTACTTTTACATTTTGCCTTATAACTCCTGAACCATTAGAGATAGGAACTTGTGGTTTGGACCAACAGAAAGCTGGCTAAATAACCTTCAAAATGGTGTATTCAAACATCAAAATCCGTCGATTAGAAGTAAAAATATGTTCGGTTTGGTATTTTGTGTTTGAAAGACCGAACACCGAACCGAACACCCTCTGTTCGGCCATGTTCGGTTCGGTTTGGTACAGCCTTACTGATCAGTCATCTCAAGAGAAAAGAATCCTATCTGATACTGAAATTTGAAAGTAGTTCAGAGAGTCACCAATAAGATGATCACAGGTCGACGACTCCTACACCGACTCGTAAATCTGCTAATAATTTTACACAGGTTTTCCTCTACATCATACATGGTTTTTAAGTTTAAGTGACTACACCAAAAAAAAAAAAAAGATGTGTTTTTCAGATGCTGACTATTTCGTCATGTATCCTAATACCAGGACACGGCAGATCTTGAATGCATGAAAAGTGCATTGAAGCTCGAGAAGAAATTCAGTGTATCATATCGCAAAAGCTGGCAGAATCAGTAAACCTGCAAAGTTACACATCGTAATCTCTGCTGTAAAACTAATTAAAAAAAAAATACATTCTTCAACAGTACTCGGCACGGATCAGATCAAAAGCAGTGTTGGCGCAGCCCAAAATAAGCAAAATTGCTAGGCCGTAAATTGTATTACCATGTGCCACATATACACAATCTACATTTTAAATTCTATACCGGGTTAAGACGTCCAATTTATAACCAGTCTATTACTTACTGTCAATTCAAATTAAAATAAATACAGGCTAATAGTATACAGATTGAAATATACAATATCCTTAAATTTCGTTTTGAAACGAATTGAAATTCACATTGTCTACATGCAGACATACATACTACGGCAAAAACGAAGACGAAGTGAATGGTACAAGAGCAAGTCAAAATTTCCAACAAGTCAAACTAAACAATTTTGACATGAGCAAAGCAGCACAAAATGCAATTAATTCCATCATTACAGCACCTCAACTCCAACTTTCAGCCCTCGACGCTAGCAAGTTTGAAGTGCAGCAGCTAAAACGAATTCGCAACAAAGCAAAGTAATTTATTTGGGTTTATTGGATTTCTAGAATTAACAATTAAAAAAATTACAATGTCCTGACTTTCAGATTTAATTTCCATATATATATATGTATGCTTATACTGTGGGGCCAGTGTTCAGAAACTGTAGTTTTACATTGTTCGGTGGAAAATAAGCTACAATTTTGAGTTGTGGTCCAGGTTAGCCTTTTTCGCCAATGAATTCATTGATTTCTTGGCCAACACAATCGTTTGTAAATTAGTTCCTTAAAGGATGGTTTTAGTATGCGAAAAGACCTACACAGAACTGAAAAAGGGTTTTCCTTGTATGGAGCCGTTTGTTATATAGACGTTCTTTATTTCGAGGTGTTTTCAGCTTAAAACCAAATGACTTAGCATGGTGAGCATTAAGGAAAACACGGTTAAATGGGAATATTTTTCAAAGCAGCAATGTGGGCATCATGAAACTCTTGAGGCCTGCATCCCCCCCCCCCCCCCCCCCCCCCACACACATTTTAAGCCTATCCACGCGTTGCTGCGGAGCCATTCATGATAAACCTCGCTCAATCAAGCCTGTTAAAAGTGTTCTTTATAAGAAAATGTTCCTATAATTTGCAGGTTCATTATATCGAAAAGTCTATTGTATTCTCTAATTTTTCTAAAAGCAATTTTCATCCGTCAGACTTTTGCAGATTCCAAACCTTGTCCAACATTTTCACATCTAAGTCACAGTCGCATTGGACTCGTTGCAGTAATGAAATAACTTGAAGTAAAAACTTGATGTGACGAGACAAATGTAGTTAATTTTTACACGAATTTCACGCTAAATGATATTCTAAAACTCAAAACCACCAACATTACATTAAGCCATCTCCACAAATGATTAGAATAAAGACTTTCCAAATATTAGATTATGGTTTCGTGGTTCCATGGCACAAGCTATTTATTCTATTAGCAATAAAGCCTTTATTTGAAGCGTGTGTCAAAATGGTAACAAAATCAGTAAACACAAAACAATTAAGAAAATTGGAGCCACACTAAGCCAAGTCAGTCACTTAGTAAGCAAAGGCTGCCTTTACCAAATAATAAACGGTGCTCAATTACAGCTAATTAAAAAGGGTCACAGTATTACAGTCCTTTGGTACCAAAACACATTTCTTAAAATTAATTAAAATGTTTCCAATTTTAAAATTTGTAGTTAGGAACAGAATAGTAACATTAAAGATTTCAACAACTCGTTGAACTTGCACACTGCTCTTACACTGGTTTTACAATACAACCAGTTTTAATTTACAGCCTTCGTTTGACATGCATCACTAGCATTTAACAATGGTTGGTATTGGTACATTCAACCAACCATTCAATAATCTAATACTGTACTGGCTAACAATCCACATTTAATTATTAAAGGTAAACGCCTAAGATTTAGGCCTACACATACCTCCGAGCTTCTCTTCACTGCGCGTTTTCTTCGCCATACCGTTCGACGTTAGAACAAATTTGTAGAAACCCAGATTCGTATTGGAAATCCAAAGTACATGTACTTCAAACTTGCTAGCATTTCTCATACCAGTTGATACAAGGTATAAACAATCAATTTACTAAAAAAGTACAGTATGGCATTCTTTCTATTACGCTTTATAGATGCACGCCTGCCTACATACTAGCCATGATGGTAATATTGTCCAAATACAAAAAATGCATTTTTTAATTTTTATTTTAAAACTAAAGAAAATAAGACCTATCTAACTTGTTACTTCAACAGTTCTCAAGCCACACAGGCAGCTTTGTCCATTGCACAAAACGTTCGGAGCCAGTTTCAATATTCTAGCAGTCTCTCGGGTAACAAAAAAAATTCTCCGTCTGTTCTTGTAGCTACCACAGAGCTGCCTGCCCTAAGCGCAAACTCTTTACGGTTTTGTTAAAGACGACAAAACTGTCACAAAATATTCTCTCCACGTTCATTCGAAGAAGTGTTCAGTCAAGACGGCTGCTAAAGCACCGCCACATTTCACAATTAAAAAAAAACACAAGTAAATACTGTAGACTGTAAATGGGAAACATTGTGCTAACATGCCTCTCTTTCCCCGTAGGAAACTTTTCGGTCTACACAATTGAAATAATGCTAGGATGCAGTGGGCCTATAAAGGCATCACTATGCTGGAACGCTGAGCTATCTGAACCCTGCAATACGGACATTCCTTTTGCGTTGGCGCACATTGATTGCAAAGCACATAGTGATTGCACGGCAGCAACGCCACGCTTCTATTCTTGTCTTCGCAAACCATACACTTCATAGCCGTCCGATGATATACTACCTACAATTAAAAATTTAAAAGTTCAGTTTTATTGGTTAAAAAGCTTAAAGCACAAATTAATAAAGCCTAAGTGGAACATCAAAGATATGCGCATTAATTGCCGCATCACGCCAAACACCAAAATTGGTGAGAAAATCCGTTGAATTTCAGCCATTAAAACAGTCAACAATGGCTGACCTTACCCACGATCACCTTACCACAATCAACACTCAATCGCAGCTTGATAAACGGTGTTGGGTTGGTGGTTACGGGCTAGGTTGTGGGTGGAGTGCAACTCAATAAATACCAAGTCACATTTTGTCAAACTATCAACTTTCTTTGAATTACATTTAGGCATAATAGAAATGCCTACCAACAATCGTGTTAAAACTAGGATATACCAATTAAGCAGTAGAATATGTGAGGTCAGTCCACTATTGTTAGAGTCAAGGTTAGCCATAAGGAAATGCCCACTAACTTTTAAACGCTTCATTTATTTACTTCACCCAAACCTATCTGAACTAATTCTCAAGCAGTTCAGACTTTGGACCAGTGTTTTGAACCCCAATGGTGACACGATTTGAGCCCGAGCACAGCCCTAGCCCCATTCAAAGAATGGAAAGGGCAGGGTTTGAAGACCAGGCTTTAGTGGAACAATCCAGCACCAATGGAACTAATACGAGGAGGCTCTACCCACAATCTTATGCCAATTTCTTAAAACCAGAGCAATATTGCACATGCTAAATCTACCCAAGTATCCACACTGTACTGTAATGCCTACAGTTAAACCTCCTTATAACAATACCTCTTATAACAATAAACCTGTTATAACAATGCTAATTTTGAGACTTTCACCAATAATGCATGCAAAAGTGATTTTTATAACAATAAACCTGATATAACAGTGTATTTCCAAGGACCCTAGGATATTGTTATAATGTTTCACTGTATTAACATTTCTGGCAAAGCTATATGGGCCACCCCCTTAAACGCTTCAAGGTCGGGAAAAGTGAAATTACCTAGTCACAGCCCCTCCTGAAGCTCAAGGGCGGGGGTGTAACTAGATTATTTTGCCGAAATTACTAATTTACGAATGTTTGTGAAGTTGCTCGCAACTTTCCGAGGTTCCGCCTGAAGAAGATGGCAGATCTCAGCCACCGAAAATTCGCCTGTAAATTATCATTTACATGGATCTATTGGTATTATGTGAATTGTTAGCCCGAGTAATAATCTAATTTGAACAGCCCCTGGGCATTTAATAAGCAATTTATGGTAAAACTATTTGTTCATGTTCAGACTAGAAAATTGTCTGGTGAAAAGTGTTTTAGGTTAAATAAATACAGATGCAAACCTATTTACGTTTGGGCTTATATGTCAGACTGCCTGAGCGTGGAATCAACTCCACAACCTTTGAAACCAAAGGCAGAGGTCCTACCACGAAGCCATACTAACACGGTCAAAAGGAAATGTCCATAGGCAGCATTTAACCCGTGCATATATACATACTAACATACACCATCCACTCGCCACTAGAGAGACGCTTATTTGCAGCGCCACACTCCAAGTGAAACGAATGGAACACTTAGTATGGAACACTCAGTGTGGCTCAGTGGTAGGACCTCGGCCTTTGGTCTCAAAGGTCATGGGTTCAATTCCCTGCTCAGGCAGTCTGACATAAAAGTCCAAAAGGCAACGTAAATAGGTTTGCATCTGTATTTAACTCTTGTTGCGTCTTCGGCTTTACCGTCCTTATTTTTTGTTTATTCACACCTAAAACACTAATTGATTTGTCGGATTTTTTCTGACGACACCAATATCGTCGGATGTCCTAGGTAACAGGCTATAGTAGATTTTCCATCTAAGCAATATCTTTTTGGTGAGAAAAATTTGCAAACACTTTACCTCTCTAGTGAGAGCTATTGGCGATACCGTCACTACTCAAGTAGTTGTGTGCAAAGGTTAAGGTCAGAACTTGGGACACATTTTTGACATTGAATTAGAATTCTGCTTGTGGTTCCTGTTGTGTTTCAAGTACAGTATAGAAAAAGAGTTATTTGACTTAACCCAAGTCTAATACTATTTTTAAAACAATATCACTCAAATGAACTTCTTTATTATCTAAATCTGTTCCAACCTACCTTTTCTACTTCATCTAAGTCGTTCCTTAACTGTTGCTGAAGTTGCTTTAATTTGCTCAGTGGCAACGTTTCCAAATCAGTTAAACGATGTAACGTATGCAAATATGGTCCACCACGCAGTTGTTCTATCTCCTTCTGCAGGGAGTTCATTTTTGTTAATGCCTGAAAACAAAAGATATGCTTCATTTTTCTTGGCCAGACAAGCCCGAAAATCGACACTAGCCCAAGCACTTTAATTCTTTAAACGTTCTCACAGTTCCCTTAGAAATTAGAGGAAATATCATTTTAGTCGAAGAGTTATTTTTTGGGATTCCATACTAAAGTTTCAGATGCCTAATACGATTGCTGTTGCTGCAAAATTTGAGAATGAAATGCCACACAAATCAAACTGACAAGTTCAGATCAACAAAAGCGACATTAATACATTGTTGTGACGTTCAGTATCAATACATAGTTGAACACATTTAATTATATTTATAAGTATGCTTAATAAAATCCATAAGCACTTAGATATTGTGGTGTGTTTGTGCCTTATCTTGAACTTTTGTCTGATAATTCCCAGTGGGGTTGGGCGATAAGTCTTGCATTATGACAGTACTACACTTAAGTATTGAGCTACTCCGTACCAGTTTGCTAAAAGTTTTAAAGTTAAATTTTTACTGACGCAATCAACGCACCATTAAAAAAAATGGTTAGTCCCGCTGCACAGGCTGAAAGCCGTAGTATCATTTTTCTGAACATTAATTATTTATGTTTGTCAAACTCTTGGTAGCTTACGGCCATTTGTCTTAAAAGTTAAAAATACAGATTTCGTGTTTGATGATTAGCGTTTAGTGAGGATGGTAGCAGGTGAGAAATGAAAATATTAAAGTGACGCCTTGTCCTTATATAGGCTAATTACATTTCATACCATCAATTGCTCATATAAAGTGGGATAGGGTAAAAGGCAATAATCTAATAAATCCCATTAACTACCCATTCCTTCTGCTAATAGCAATGTCCAAAACTGTTTCATTCATTTTTTGGCTCGCAGTCCAGATACGCAGCCAGCCAGTTAACTTTCATGGCAAAGTTATTTCTTTAAAAAAGCAGTCAGAGGTGCTGTTTTGTTTACAAATGCAAAAAAAAAAAAAAAGTGCTACTTTGTGATCCAGCGTGCATTTTGAGGCACGACATTCACAAAGTTTGACAGCCAACCAATTCAACAAACATACTTGGTACAAATGGATAACAGAAAACAAAAGCTACTGTTAACTGACAAAATGTGGTCCACAATACTTTTATTTTCAGACAAACAATACGACCTTGGTTAGAGGCCAAACGACAACACAAAAACTTTGACCGTCTCTAAAATAGCAGCCGGTACTTATTAACGCGCAAGCTGAACCCTTTTGTTTATTTAAGGCCTGGAACTTATCTCAAACTTTACAAAGGTTTAATCTTACTTCCTCCTTTTGCTGTTCAGTTAGTTTTGCTTTCCTAGTTGCTTCCTCAACTTCTCTCTTCCATGCCTCGCAAGCCTGAAAGGACAATGGCGCCAACTTTAACTCCCATTCCTTTTTTAGAGAATTCCAAAGTCTTTGCATCATTCTGATGGCAAAATTAGGTTTAACTATCACTATTAGAGAAGAATGAACTATTTTCTATAACAATAACCTTCGATTTATAAGCTTTAACTACCGTTAAGACCAACCACGTACGGCTACAGCAATCACTTATCTTTCCTGCTGAAATTGACAGGTAAATACTAAAGCAATGATCTGCACAATCCATACATCTGCCTGCCGCAACTATGCATCATTTTCCAAAAAGCACAATGCTTTAACAATACTTCGACATTGCCTATCGCCTTCATTGAAGAGATATATGAACAAATTGTGTAACTCCACATAACAGGATAACCATCAGTGTTGAACTGCTACTGATTGCACGGTGCCCCATCATGGTGCGTTACAATACATACACCGCACACTGTTAACAGTACTTTAAGTGTGGCAAAAACCATTAAAATCCAACAACCACTTGTTTATTAGTGAAAGTTACTCAACTTCGAATGCCCAGCCATTCTGTATTTAGACCAAGTACAACTACTTAAGAAAACACCACAGAATTAAAAAAAAAACGAATTTTAAACTAATTTGTTTTTACTTATCGTAAGTACTTACCTTTACTCCGAGCTTATTTCACTTCCAAATACTCCTTACAAACAAGTTTTTCACGAAGACAATTTCACGCTCAAATTCAAAAACATCAAACCTGATTATGCAAATCTGCGAATTTTCGACAGGCTGCTGAATAAGGATGGAAAATTTAGTCCGTCGTCTTCTTCAGGCCACCACAAGTAATTAATTTACAAAATTTACATTACCATGTCCGATGTGCATCCGCTGTTGTGGAAAGCAGACGACGACCGCGACGCGACTCGTAGCCTTCCGCATTTACAAGGAGACTTAATGCCATTTTTTCACAACGCGCTCGCTCAGTTCCCTGTTGATGATATGCTGAATTGAAAGGATTTGAGGGGCCTTGCAGGTTCATAAGCACTGAACCACAGAAGAGACTGGTTGAGACCATTTGTGCACTCCGCGTGGACTGTGTGCGCCGACTTAGCATGGCTACAGGAAAGTTAGTGACCTCAGTGCACAGTGTGAACTTTCCGTGCACTTAATCAAGAAGGACTGTCTAAGGACGCGCTCAAGAACAATCTCATCACGGATGACTTTTTTTTTGTATTCAGAAGATTCTTGATTTGTATTCCGTAGCTCGATCTACATTTGTATCTCCCCTTTACGGGGTTCTCTCTTGTCCGAAGATTTGACCACCGACGGGGTGCCAATTGTAAAACAAGTGGGAGTTACCTACCTTGACGGAGTAAATGTTATACAACATGAGATTAAAAAATGTGGAATTTTTGAAAAATGGTAAAAATCTTAAATCGATCCTCCACAAGAAGAGCAGCAGTGACTAGAGATATCGGTCACCAGAAAAGAAGGAAATGGAAGACGAGCTGAAAAAAGTTAAGAATTCACCAGAGTGTGTGTATCGAGTGGAATGTGAAGAATGCCCAGCCATTTATATAGGAGAGATTAGAAAAGGGGTCCACGAAAGAGTGAGTCAACACATGGCCGACACCACAAACAAGGTAGTGACAAGCAGCATTGCCCACATGTGATGGGCACACAGCACAAGATTGCCTGGAGCCGTACACAAACACTCCTGGAGTCAAATTCATGAAAGGACGTGCATTTGAGGGGCCTAAAATCACGGACAATCCAGCACGAAATATCCCGTGGTTCAGTGCTTGTGAACCTGCATGGCCCCTCAAATCCTTCAATTCAGCATCTCATCAGCAGGGAACTGAGCGAGCGCCTTGCGAAAAAATGGCATTGAGCCGCCTTGTAAATGCGGAGGGCTACGAGTCGCGTCGTGGTCGTCGTCTGCTTTCCACAACAGAGGAAGTACGTCGGACATTGTAATAATGTAAATTAATTACTGTGGTGGCCTGAAGAAGACAGACGGACTAAATTTTCCATCCTTAGTCAGCAGCCTGTCGAAAATTCGCAGATTCGCATAATCGAGTTTGATGATTTTGAATTTGGGCGTGAAATTGTCTTCGTGAATTTTTCGAACATTCAAGGTAAGATGGTTCGTTTTTAAAGAGGTTTTTATATTTTTTAAATAGTTCTATTTTATTCTAAATTAATTTCTTTGAGGCTGAAGTCAACCGAAACAATTTCATGCTTGTGTGGGTGAACGGGTTCAATTTGGAACATTACCAGCCTTTTTTTGAGAGAAGAAAAATCTTGTATAGGCAGGGGCAAACATGGGGACTTGAACCAGGAAACCTCCAACCATCGTAGGGGCCGAAAGATTGTCCAGAATGGGCCAGAAGAACAAGTTTCCACAGCTGTGCTGCTGAAGGAGCATGGGTACCTCTCACGTTACCCTGGCTGGTACCAGATCCGCAAACCTCCAGCAACCAGGCTGAGTGCTCTCACAGCTTAGCCACGATGACCGCCTAAAAATAGTTTTTACTTATCTTAAAATATCCGAAATATACATACCTGGAATTTTAGCATTCTCCTCCGCTAATGCTGTTTGATCTAGAGATTAAAGTTATGGAGCTGCCAATCTCGCAGCCCTGTGTGCATCGTTCTGCAAACCCCTCTCCATATAAAAGCGTCGCTAGTGACCGTCCTACATCTTTTATTCCGCAATAGTGCCCAGGTGGTAACAAAGACGGAGGTAGGGTGGGTAAAGGTAATGTATATTTTCGAATAGGCAAGAAACCAAACTCAACCAGGTGCACCTGGTATTTTGATGTTTCTATATGCCAATGAAAATATAAATTACCTAGAATTTTAGCATTCCAGGAGACCTCGTCAAGATGGCGGTGGATACCACCTGGCAGGTATCCTTGGGTTGCGAGCTAGCTCCCCCAAAAGTTTCAAAACTTTGCAAGGCAGATGATGACGAAAGGTACTGCAGCTGGAAAAGATTGCCATGAGCTTAAGCACCAGACGGACACAAATGGCCCAAGATGATAGAGTCCATCGGCGTGAGAACATATCAAATGTAATGGGACGTGAAAACAATCGTGCTCCTCTAAGACGTGGCTTCAAGGATGTCGGTAATGGGGATGTTACTGTGGACCCAGGACACAGAAATGGCTTGGCTTGAAGTTCGTGGGTAGTAATCCGAATGTGATGGTCGTTGCAGTCATGTCCCAAGGCATTGTATGTGTTGATGATGACAGTCTTGATCCATGTTGCATCATGCGTGCTGTCGTTTTCGGCGTAGGTCTTCGTAAACGGCAGGAAAAGATGTGAGCAATCTTTGCCAAGGGGCTTTGTCTTCCTGAGGTAGAAACGGAGAGATCGTATGGGGCATGTTTGTCGTTCGGGTTCGTCCTCAACAATGTTGGACAAGGCTGGAATGATAAAGGGGAGCGAACGTTCACAGAATTTCTGTGTTTCAGCCCGAAATGATGCACAAGGGGTTAAGATTACTCCTTTGAAGTCTTGTAGAAAGAAACAGTCGTTTGCAGAGGCGGATAGAGCCTGTCCCTCGCTGCAGCGAAGGGAGGCTGCGAGCGTCATAAGGAAGACGGTCTTCCAAGTCAAGTGGCTGAGGTAGGAGGAAAGAGGTTCGTATGGCGTTGTTAGTAGTGAAGTACGAACGGTCGCCAAGGTCCCAATCTGGGCACAGTAATCGTGTGACCGGTTGCTCGATGTCGAAGGATTTGACAAGCGCGGAATGTGAAAGTCATTCAAGAGATGGAGGCTCCCGGCAGCCTTGAAAACAGTGTTAAGCAAAGAACGATACATGAAGATAGTCGATCCTTTAAGCCCCTCGTTGCAGAGGTCGTAGAGGAATGTCACGAAAATTGGAAGAGATGGATTGATTGGATGAACCTACTTTGGGGGACACCAATGAAACCATCGGCATCAGTAACTGTCATACATTTTGTTAGCTGAAGAACGGATAACCTTGGAGGCGATGCAAGAGACCTGTTCCCCAGGAATGCCCGACGTTATGAGGAGTCTGACGATAGTAGTCACCTGTGAAGTTTCAGCAATTGCAGTCGTGGGTGGACCTTGGTTCCGCGGTGCTGGGACAGAAGGTCTTGAAGGTCCGGGAAACATCGTGGTAGGCCGACTAGAAGATCCAGTAGCAGAGGGTACCAAGTTGCTGCCCGAGTTTGGAGCGACCAGAATGAACAGACCTGGGGAGGACTAGATAAAGGAGCTTGAATGGAGGAAAGAGATAGCCGAAGAGACAGGGTTGTTGTGATTTTCCCCAGCCCAATAAAACCCACTGGGTTTTTGCACAAAAAAACCCACGAGAAAAATCCAGTAAGTGGGTTTTTTTTTCAATTTTTATGGGTTAGTAATTGAAAAAAAAAGGTGTTAGAGATCATTTTTCAACAGTTGGTCTTCGACTGACCCAGATACTTAGTTTAAAAGGAGATATCACTTAGTTTGGGCTTGGAGCAGAAAAAATGAATGAAGGGATGCTTAATAATTATATTTCCTAGTGAACTGCCAATTCACTAAACAGAATTCCAAAAGGAGTTCATAAGCAGAGTTGAAACAAGCCGAGTGCATAAAACATTTTAAAAAATTCAGCACACATCAAAAAAGTAAATAAACAACAAAACTTGATAAAACCAATAAAGCCCACCCGGGTTGGGGTTTTTCAAATTAAAACTGGGGTTTTCACAACCCTGCGAAGAGATGATCCCAACAAAGGGCCAGGGCGTCTACTGCCCAGACGCAGTCGTCGGGGATTGGGCTCACAACCTGGGTAAGGCTGGCATTGTGTATAATGGCAAATAGGTCTACCATAGGGAGACTCCAAACCTTGAACAGAGATTCGCAGATGGACGTTTTGAGAGTCCATTCGCCCGTCGGCAGGAATCGGTAAAATAGTCAGCTATGGCATTCCTGTTGCCTGGAATGTGCAGAGGAAGACCAGCGGTCCCTAGAGATATGCAAAGGCGAAAGATCACTGATGTGAGTTCCCTTACAAAAATTTAAGTCTCCAGTAGGCCTCCGTGTGGTCGTTTTCTAGTCTCTAGGTCACAATAAGGTCGTTTTCTAGTCCCAGTAGGTCCCCAGAAATTAACATGCTGTCGTTTGGTCACTGTGAGGTCACTTTAAGGTCTCCGTTGGGGACCTTATTAAGTCATTTGTGGTCGCTAGGAGGTCGCAATAAGGTCTAATTTGGAGACCTCACACAAGCAACAGCAGAGATTAAGGTCTCCAGGAGGTCGCCAAGAGGGCTCCACAAGGTGACCCTATTGCGACCTTGACTTGTAGTCACTGGGAAGTCTCCATAAGATAGCAGTTGGGGAGCTGCCATGACACAGCTTAAAACCTGAGGTCTCCAGCAGGTATCCAGAAGGTCTCCTGTTGCGACATCAATTCTTCGTAAGGCTGTATTTAGAAACTTGCTCAATTTTTTTAAGTCCAAAACTTTTTCCCAAGTTTAAAAAAAAAATGCAAATGGAGACCACTTTTCTGAATCAAAATTCAATTCTGATTCCGAAAAATGAATAATCTTTTTCGAAAAACTTTCAAAAATATTTCAGCTTTGGTTTTGGGCAGCAAACCAAAGATGATTTTTTTTTTAGTTTTCAAAAAATTCGAAAAAGATGATCTATTTTTCAGAATCAGAATTGAATTTTGGATTCAGAAAAGTGGTCCCCACTTGAATTTTTTTTTAAACTTAGGAAATAGTTTTCAGCTTTCTAAATGCAACCTTGCGTAGAATTGAGGAACGGCCAAGATTCACTAGGCTGTTTAATAATACAGTGCATAGCGTTTTGTGGACACCCTCCTCACCCCAATTGTGAACCTGGTAGGAATGAACCTTTAAACAGCGTTAAGTAAATTTATGGGTGAATTTAAGAAACGGAAAAATAGATCTAAGACAAGGGCACAACCGCGTTTTATGATACAACAAAAAGTCCATTTGGACCAGTGGCTGTCGTACATGCGGTTGGTGGAATCTCTGGTTGCTTTAGAGGCGATACGTTCGGCTTCCTCTTGGTGAATTGCAGCCTTCTTGAGGAGTTTGACGATAGTAGCCACCCGGATAAGTTGAGGTTTGCAAGGTTTGGGTGTAGTTTTAATCCTTTCTGTTGCGACAGAAGATCTAGTAGAAGGGGTAGACTTCTTGGAGTGTCGATTACTAGATCTAGCAGGAGAGGAAACCATGCTGCCTATGGCCAGCGGGGGGCTATTAGGAGAAATAGGCTCTGGCTTTTTTCTATTTTTTGAAGGGCTTGCGGAAGTAGTTTGAACGGAGGGAAGAGGTAGGCAAACAGGTTGTGCCATGGAAACGTCAGTGCGTCTACAGATATTGCTCCTTCGTCCGGGATCGGACTGATGTAATGGTCTAGCATCGGCGTGCCCCAGATGCTGAAGAGAGATTCGTAGATGGATTTCTTGAGGCACCATTCGCCCGTCGGAGGATTCGACATGAGAGAGTCGGCAATCACATTTCTGTTGCCTGGAATGTGAAGTAGCAGTACGGTGACGTTCGGAATACAAAGGTTGAAAATTCCGTAAGTTACGGTGTGAAGGAATCTTGATTTTGTTCCACCCTCCTTTCTTATGTAAGCCAGGGCTGTTGTGTTGTCGGCTTGGACATGGATCACCTTGTTTTGGATTAGTGGGAGGAAGTGTCGAAGGGCTAGCAGGATTGCCCGGGTTGTTCCCCGGGTTGAGAATGTTGATGTGGTCTTTGAAGGATGTTGGCCAAAAACCCGAAACTTCCAGGTTGTTTAGGTGTGCGCCCCAACCGGTTTTGGATGCATCTGTGAAGATGAGGAGATCGGGGGGTGGTTCGTGGAGGGTAAGTGTCTTCGAGAGGTTCGTGATATCGGACCACCATAGGAGAGTTTCGAAGGGGAAGTCGCTGTTGAACAGACCTGGCTTGTCGGGGTGCGTTTGGTTGATGGACCAGTTGTCTATGCGGTGATGGTGTAGGGGCTTGGCCATCCAGCAACCGTAGGGAACGAGGTTCGCCATTGCACACATCTTTCCTATGAGGGAGTTTAATTCCCTGGGACTGAAATTGGCTTGTTTGCGAAAGAGACGAATGTGTTGAAGGTGGTCCTCGATGCAGTGCGGTGAGGACGAGATCCTTGCCGATAGTAGATCGAAAGAAGCTCCGAGGAACGTGAATGTTGAGCGTCTTCCAGGTCGATTGTGACTGTCCAGTCGTTCAGTTTGAACGAAAGGCGTTTGGACTCGAGGGTTTCCATCCTAAAGTGATCATTGTGAATGTACTTGAGAGGTTTCATGTTGAAAATCAGATGAGAGCCTCCTTGACTTCTTTGGTCGGGTGAAAATGGAGCTGTAAAAGCCCGGACCCTGTTTGTGGCATTCCTTGATTGCTTCCTTGCGAAGGAGTTCTGAGACTTCGAATGAAAGGGACTCTGTGGGTAGTGGGGAGAACTTTCACGGAGGGGAGGTTTTTAGAGGTGGTTGAACTAGGAGTGTCAGCCGAAAGCTATGTTTGATGATCGAAAGGACGTCCGTGTTGTGGGTCAGTTCCTGCCAGGCCGAGAAGAAGTGGCGGAGTCTTGCGCCAACTGGAAGGCAGGAGAGGCGGGAGGCGTCATTGTAGGTTCTTGCGAAAGGAACTCCTGCCCCCTGGCGAGGAGTGACGGCATCGGCGGTCGGGAGTTGCGGCTTGCTTTTGTTGGTTCCTTTGACCCGGACGGAAGCATGCAGGGTCGGACCGAAAGGGCTGTAGGTTTCTCGACTGAAAGGATGCGTTTTCATTCGTGCGGACCGGGGACGCTGAAGTGGCCTTGTTCCATTCGTCCAGCGGAGGGCGAGGATTAGATTGTCTGTTCTTCTGAAAAGGGGGGTGACAGAGGATTTTGTCTTTGTGGTTTGGGTTTTCTTGAAATTTCCAAATGTCGGGCAAGAGGCAACGATTGTTGCAGGTGTTTTAAACTTTTAAGGGGTTTAAAAAATCGGGTAGAAAAGCAAATCGAAAACGATTTTAGCACATACTAGAGGTTAGTATTTTACAGATAGTAAGAAACTGAAAATTTCCATGTGGAAAAACCGCGTCCGAAAGTCGGGGTTAGTTAGGCTACAAAATGTTGTTCCCACCTGATAAGCGACAGTGAGAAGGTTTATAGGGTCCTTTTCCATTTTAGTTTTGCATCGTAGCTGCTATTTTAATTTTTTAATGCAGTGAAACTTCATCTTTCTTGTAATTTTCAACGATGAACTGAACACAAGCGCTCACGTGAAATCCATAGCGGCCATTGTGAAAGCACTCGTCAGCCAATGAGAACGCGCCAAATCGGTCACGTGGTACCAACTGGCCAATGAGAGAACGCGATCTTCAAGCGCTTAGGAAATGTTGTTCGAGACTGCTAGAAACAGCCTCTAACATTCCATCTGATTGGTCAATGCCAAATGGCCATCGAAATATGTTGAGAGGCCAGGATAGAGGGGAATTCCAGCTTTTCAACGAATCCAAGATGGCGGCACCCAGTCAAACGCTCTGATCGTTACCGCTTATCGTAAATGACCATTTTTTGCTTCTAACTTCGGAAAACACGAACGAATGCTATATTTTTGTAGTTTTAGTGAGACTACACTCAACTAAAGTGCTTTTTATGAAATTATAGACATCGACAACAACATTTTAATTACAGAAATCGATGCACAACATATCAGGTAGCGAATTTCAGTGTTTCTGTTGTCGATACTTTGACCGAAATTGCATTTTTTGACCCGCACTTCCACGCACGTAAATATACGTTGGTATTCTCATTGGGCCACATCGTTGCCAACGTATATATACGTTCATACTCCTTAAAGCGTCAAAGAGGGCTCTGGTTACCCAGTTTAAAGAATGGTAAGTTGCGAAGCTTGCTTTCTGAAAGAGCTGCGAGATTAGAGATGAAAGGTTGCGTATCTCTTCTGGGCTTGCGTCCGCAGAGTTCCTCGCACAGGGCGTTGATCGCAGTGTTGAAATCGTCAGCCTGGGAGGCCGCCCGAAGGCTTAGTCGAAGACATTTGTCGTTTTCGAATAGAACAAGGTTGGGATTTCAGCTTTCTTAGGGATGGAGAGAGCGGAGCCTAAGTCCATCTTGATTTCGCTGCACAGGAATTCGCATTCGGAATAAGTGTCAAAATGGCTTGGTATTGCGGCGCCATCGCCGAAGGGACGAAAGAAGCTGTTTTCATGGCCTCGTGGTGGAGCAGGTGGTTCCTTGTCTAGGATGAGTGGGTCACCCTTGCCAAGGAGGGAGCCTTCATTGCGTGGGAGGGACATCAGAAGGGTTGTTAATTGGCCGAGAAGGTTACGTCGTTTGTCATTCTTGCCCCGAAGGGCTAAACCGAACCCCGTATTTAAGCCGCGGTTAATGACTGGTGCGTCCGCAGATTGTGATGGTTTAAAAAGAAAACAGTCTGGAACCGTTTCCTCGACAGTCTTGAGAAGTGCTGCAAGAGGTAGCCTCGGGTCTTCGGTCGAGTCGTCCGGGAAGCGAATTAGTCTTTCAGACGGAGGGAAGGACTGGGCCGGCGGTGCTGGCGGTGGTGCTGGCAGCGGAGGGCCTTGCGATGTGGGCGGAATGGTGCATCTTCGTTTCTTCAAAGCGCTTGAAGAAGAAGAAGCGGAACATTTGTGTCTTTCATGGCTCGAAGTTGAGGAGACCCAATCCGGAGTGCGGGCGTGACGGACAGAAGATGTGCACGATGGTGGTGGCATCGGGTTGTCTTTCATCGTATGAACGGCATTGTGGACGATGTCGTGTACTTCGCTGCGTGTGACGCTGCTGCCCTGATGTGAAGAGTTGGATGAGAGGTCCAAGGGAGAATTCCGGGCGGGTGAAAGACCCATGGCAGCTCGACGGAGATTTCTTTTGGCTTCACGGTAATTGTCCTTCGCAGGTAGTAAATTATGACGAAGGGAAGAGAGATCCATGGGTTCGGTAGGAGGAGTCCATTCACCAGGCTGGAGAGGAGACTCCGAAGAGCGGTCCTATCACCAAAGGCAACCCTGGTGAAAGGGCAGGGAAGATCGGGCTCGAGGTGGTGAAGTCGAGAGCGGAGACCCAGCGGTCGCCAAGAGCGAAGGGAGCAAGAGCACGAGGGAGAGCGGCAGATGAAGCGGGAGCGTCGGAAGCGGCAGCCATCTTCGGTAATCCATATTCCGTGCGAAAGGCGGGGAACTTCAGCGTGAGGGGGCTTAAGACACCTCTAGAGGAAAATGAATGCCGAAAGCATCCATGCTCTCGGTTTTATAAGGGAGGACTGTGCCGCACATGCGAGTGGGATATGCAAAGCAGGCGCCTGCGCACCGGAAGAAACCTCCAGGAAAACATCACATTGGACAATGTAATGGTAAAATTATCAGGTTTATAATATGTTTTGGCAATAAAGAAAGGGAATTTGAGGGGATCCTTCGTTCGGAGTGCATAGATAAAATAAAAATAAAAACTGGATCGGAATCGGTAAAGTTGGTGTCGGTACAGCCTTTTGCTCCGGTGGCTAGTTGTTGATTATACTGGCTTGTTTTTCATTAAAATTAATATTAACCAAACTCTTTTGGATTCATGCTTGAACAAAGCCGGTTTGCAGGCGATTTTGCACAAATTTTGGGAATATTGTAATGTTTTCCGGCCTTCACAGAACTTTGTGAAAATTAGCAGGTGTTTTTGCTACAGCTAGAGATTGTGTACCTACCACTTTAACCCTCTGCGCGCCGGACCAGTGAAATTAACGGGTGGGCAAGCCAACCGTTGCGCGCCGGACCCGTAGAATTTACGGGAGCCACTTTATCGAGCTGTACGTCAGTCCGCGTGGTGCATTGATCGCTCCTGGAGCGTTCATTCACTAAAGGCATGTGTCTGCTACAATTTCTCGCCAATTTTGTCCACGTGACTAGTTTCTAGCCAACAATATTTAATTTTTTCCCGAGCTATGTAGTGTTCGTTCGCTGCCCCCGTGAGTTTCGAAAAAAAAAAAAGATGGCAGCCATTGCATCGCGTAGCGGCTCTCCCGATTCGAATTTTGATTTAAATTGTGTACCACTTTAGACTGAGGTAAATTAGCAAATTATGGACGTCTTTGAGAGAGATAACTGTAAAGATAACTGTGATAACGTTTTTTTTATTGAAAAATGGTCGATAATTCGTCAAGTGAATCAAATGCAATGCGTCCGATTGGATTGGAGCACGACGCGATAAGAATGGCCGCTGCCGACCAAGGAGCCCCGGCCCGCCGCTTCCGACCACGGTACTCTGCCCCACCGCTGCCGACCATTGAGCCCCGGCCCGCGGCAGCCGTCCTGCTTGTCTTGCGTCGCTTGATCGGATGCCTTCTATTTCAATCCATTACTCCATTTCCGCAAATTCAGGATTGGATTAGAAGTATGAACATTTGTGAAATGAATTTTCTTCGTTGGAGTTTTTTGTTTTTTTTTAACAATATGGATTTCGGAGAATTACACGATGTAACTAGTCCCGAGTCGGGAATAGGCTTAGCCTACACTTTGCAGGAGTGCTTCGTCGCTCGACCACTGGAACAACTGAAAATAAAATGCCTTTTTTTTTCCCCAGCCCTAATGAAGGAGAAACAACTACCTCATAAGATTTCAATTAATAATAGCTTGCCAACTGGATGTAAATAATTACGGCTATGTGATTACGTGTCCGTTTCTACAAAATAGGCCCAAACTTTGTTGAAAGGAAGCTGCCACTCCTGAGAGCGATTAATGCACTACTGACAGACGTCACAATTTTATTTTATTTAAAAAAAAGTTTCACACATTTTTGCTAAATTTTTGGTGTGAAGAAAGATAACAGATAGGTCATTACGTTTATGCAAAAAAAGTACTCTTTCAGCATATAAAGGTGGTCAAAATTGCTCTAAAGTCTACTTAGCCTATGTTACGTTTTATTGATTTATAATAAATGTGCCATTTCCCCCCCTCAAAATATGCCGTATAATTTATTTGTGCGAATATTCGGGTTAAGGCCTAAATATTACGAACTGTTTAAAAAAAAAATTAAGCCTCATCTACATTTTTTAAGGGAGTTGCATGAATTTTAATGCTGACGTGCAATCATTTCTTGCGCTGCAAATAGCCCTAAATTTTGTTGAGTAGAAGGAAGCAGGGCAGCCAGTCCTGACAGGAATGGTTCGCTACTGACAGGTGTGACAATTATATTTAATTAAAAAAAAGTATCGCACATATTTGCTTCGTTTTTGGTGTGAAGAAAGATAACGGATAGATCATTACGTTTATGCAAAAAAAAAGTACTCTTTCAGCATACAAAGTTGGTCAAAATTGCTCTCAAAGCCAGTACTACGTTAGATTTTTTTGTAATACATTTGCCATTTTTTCCCCACACTAAATATGCCTTATAAATTTTTTGTGTGAATATTCGGGTGAAGACCTAAGTATTACGAGCAGTTTTAAAAAAAATGACGCCTCTACTACGTTTTTAAAGGGAGTTACATGAATTTTAATGAAGACGTGCAATCATTTCTTGCGCTGCGAAAAACTGGCTGGTTTGGGCTAGCAAGAGTTTTTTTTCTGGCTGGCGTCAGAAGGGTTAACCCTTTCGAGCCTAAGCGACGATATATCGTCGTTGCAATTCCGCTGCGTAAAAGCCTAAAAGATACTATATCGTTCGCCCACTTCACCGCACTGGTAAAAAAAAATAATCCAATTGCGTACATCGGAGGTGTAATACCGATTGACTTGGGTATTTTGGAACGTATATTTTCGGTTAATTCCGATTAATATCATCTTTTATTACCTTAATCGATGTTATTGTATGCATCGTGGCCAAAATCTATGTGAAAATTGTGTTCGTTTGCTGAAAATAGCGCTTGGTTCAAACCATCGTATCTCTGGGACGACGCAACGTACAGCCGCCGTCTTGGTAGCGTTCGACAGAGGGGATTCCCAATTTTCTAGCCCGCGAAAAATGACGTCATCAACCCCCACGTCACTGCCTGTATTCCTCGAATCAAAAGTGCCATTTCAACGGACTTTGTTCAAACGCTGCGGCATCGCGAGCTATTGCGAGCGCTGATTGATTCGCTCGCGGCACGTGACTCTTCGGCCGTTCACAAGTGATGCCACGCGAAACGAGTGAAGGTCGCATCCATTGGCGCTAGCAGGAATGCGTCGCATTGCGGGCAGCCGGTCGCAATGGCTGTTCTACGCGAGTTGGTAGTGGGCTTTCGACGATCGCGAATTTTGAAGGAATAAAGGAACTTTAAACTATTTTTACGGTAATAAAATATAAAATAATGATTTCAGAAGTAATAACTAGCGTTGTGACGGAAGAATATCGAGTGGATGTTATCATTCAGAGTTCTGTAAGTTGAAACTTTCGTTAGCGCTGTTTACGTAGTCGAACTTCAGGATTTTTTTAAACAATGAAAACGTAGGACGATGGTCCCAATTATATTTCTGGCCAATAATTTACAGTATAATTATTATATCTGCGAATTTTTATACTCCTAGACCGCATAGTTTTTTGTTTTTTTTTTACAATTTATTTTTGTGAGGCATGCAACTTGTTCATGGCAGCCATGTTGCGGCCATAGGCTTTTTCAGCAGGAAATGAAAATGGCGTTAGGCTCGAAAGGGCTAAGAACAACATCTACAAATCTTTTGGTTAAAGTACAGTAAAAGCGCATTAACTCTATCAAGACAGCCATTACAGTTCGAGCAACCCTCTCAAATGTCAATCCAGTAGCAGTCGCCACTTGGCCAGTAGACCATAGAAAGCACTCACCATTTCACAATTTCTATTTGCCACATACTAAATACATCCTGCATGGGTTTTCTAATTTATGCATTTCGGAAATCGTAAAATTTTCTTTAATACCAGTATTAATGCAGAAAAAGCAGTAACGTAACCCTAAAATATCTGAGCATAACACTGCAAACCATTAGTCTCTAACTTGTACGGTTCCCAAGATATTGCTCTTTGAGTGTCATTGTCATTGTCTATTGCTTGTCGCCATTTTGGCGAGCAAGGCTAAATTCCAAGTCGCCAACTGCCGATTTCCATTCGCCAAATGGCGAAATGCGACCGATATTGGAGAGGGTTGAGTTCCAGTTTAGTGGAGATGCATATGCTGGTTGCTTTTAGGAGCACTTAGCAAAATATACTACTTGTTCATCATAGAAAACATCAGAATTTCTTTTTACTGTAAGAATGCAACAGAAAATGCACGATGTCAAATGATAAAATTATCATCTGGAGTTAACCAATATCTGTTTGAGATAACAAGGTTAATTTTGTATTGGGCCAACCTAAATTTCCATCAGACCTATACAAAACAGAGTTTGAGTTAACAAGATTGTACTGTTATGAAATTTGCGATGTCCTAAGAGAACTTAAATTTTAAACTGGATCAGCCATCCAAAACAATCTATCAAAAGCTTTACCGTGCGAGCTTGGACAATTCCTTCTTCCCACGACGCTAATTTGGCACGATTGGCAGTCAGCTCTTCACGTAACCTATGGTTATCAGCCAGACTGTTGCTAACAAGTGGAGAATGAGGTCCCCGATTGCTGGGCGACATATTTTGTGAAGAAAAATCAAACATAGAAGTGGCATTCGGAAAGCTACCATATTTGCTTTGGCCTAAAAATGCAGCTGCAGCCTGCAACAAAAGACAATAATTCACAATCAAATTCATTACAACAGTCTGCTATAATCAGAGACGCGTTCAGTTACCCACCAATTGATTTCTACTCGCCTGGTCCATATGGCTTTGCTGCGAAGAGGCCAAAAAGCCAGGGGGTATAGAGGCTAAGGGGGAAGAAGTAGTAGGAGAAAGATTGCTGAGGGGATTACGGTTCTCCATCATACTGCTGCCAGGGATGTTGACAGGTGCTGAACCACCGAGTAGACTCGACGACACTAATGCTGAAATAACAATTTCATGTTAATTAATCAAATATTTCACACAGTACAAACAGTTACCTACTAAGCAGCTTTGCCCAAAACAGTACAACTAGGCAGCATACAACTCCAAATGAAGGAAACAAACAACATCCCTTTTTATGCTTTAACAACACGGGCATAAGTTGCAACATTCCGTGAACTAACTTGTCATTTGCCACGGCCAATTTTAAAGCTTACACTGTGTCAGAAAAGGTACATTAATACAATTTGTGCCCAACTTTTGACACTTTCACATTTTAAAATAAGCAAATTTTAGTTTAGTCAGCTTTTCCTATCACCAACGTGTCTAAAAAGACTAAAATTACTTGGAATCTAAAATTTTGGTACGGTTTGTAATTTTTCTCTGCAATTTTAATTTTTGGCATATTTTTAAACGCGCCCACCACGGGTTCGCAACACTCGGGTAAAGTTCAAGCTCTGCTCGTGGACTTACATGTGTACATCTGTAAACGGTTAATCTATCTTTGCATATAAGACTATTAATAACCCACTTGAGAAATTTTAGCTCGTTATCACTAATATTAGGACTAGAAACCAAGGAGCTAAGGTAACAACGTTGTTGGAGTCAATAAGAGAATTTTTCAGAGTTTGCGACCTGTGGCATAAGCTGCCAGAGGCATTGGTGAAATCCCCTTTTGTACTCTCACTCAAATAACATCTTGACATGGTGATTGTTTGTTACCTTCTCTCTAGGGGTGTGCGGTTTTAATATTTTGGGTTCGATTCGATTTCGATCGATTTTGGGGAAGAACATCTCGATTTCGATTATTATTCGATTTCGAAATTCATTTTTTTTCTTTTTCGATTTTAAACTTTTTTTTCTTTCAATTTTTATCAATAAGGGCTAGCCTTTGAAAAAGATATTAATTTTAAGTAATTACACTCCTATAAACTAATGTTACTCCAATACATTGAACTTTGAATTATGTCTTCATTTAATGCGCAAAACTACATTTTGGTTTTAACGCACTCCCCGTTTTGAGTAGCACCATCTTTAGATTTTATTTAGTCAAATTAACTTCATATATTGTGCAAGTTTGGCAAATTATTGCCTCTTAGTTGATTGCTAAACTTACACTGGCATGTTGTAAGGCAATGACTACACTATATTAGCAATGATTAATATGGTACCATGCACAGTTGCCATATAAAACGAAGTCATTACATATTTTTACTAAAGTTAATGCTTCTACTTGATTCAAATTTTTTTGTTAAACTTTATTCAGTGTATTTACTTAAAATTGTTCATAAAATTGAAAATAATTCATCTTGTTACTCGATGGGAATCTCGTTAATCGAATTTTGATTCTGACGGATTCGATTCGATTTCGACAGCATATAATAAAATCGAAATCGAATCGAAAGTTTCGATTTTCGCGCAGTCCTACTGCTCTCATACCATGACTTATAATTGGTAGTAGGGATCACTCGACATAAATTCGTTGGCTTTTTGTCGAATGTACATTCAAATTTTAATCTACACAACCAAAAAGCTTATCAGGATGAAATATTTGCTACATTGTAAATCATTCAAACTCGCTCAAAAATTGTGTAAGTCATCGGATTTGAGTGTTTTTTATATATACTAATTTACAAGCTGAAGTTTTTAAGCATTGCACATCCCTATTTTCAGCGTATAAAGTTGGTACTGCTTTTCAATTAATAAACGTGTTACATCTTATTGATTTGTTAATAAATTAATTGCCAGCCGCCCCACCCCCAAATACACCTTGACATTTTTGTGTGTGAATATTTAAGCTAAGGCCTACGTATTGTAAGCTGTTAACAAATTTGAAGCCGCTACTTCGTTTTAAAAGCTACAAGAATTATAATATAGACGTGCAAACATTTCTTGTGCTGCAATAAACTGGCTGGTTGTGGCTAGTGGGTGCTTGCTCTATTTCAGTAGGGTTAAAACATGTAAAAACACAGACACTACTGCAATTAACATTAGCCACAGGTGGGTTAGGGGTTAACCTAAAAGCACTCCCACTATCGTGAGAACATAAAACAAAATACAATGTTTGGCCGTAATAACTTACCATTGCTAGCCAAACCAGCACTTATTGAACTGCTGACAGAATTTGTGTCATTATCCAAGTCTTTATCTAACGAAGCCGACACATTGATTTCATCCAAACTAAGATCTTCTAATGCATTGCCTGGAATAATTCAAGTGATATATCTAACATGTTTACCAACTTCTTTATGATGCCGTCTATTCCACTACCGTAAATCTTGTATTAAACATCCATGAACTTAAGCTTAATTGGCTAAAATTGGGGGGAGGGTGTACAAATAAAAGTAATCCCATTTTCTAAACTTACTTTTGTCTAGGGAGCGAGTTTACTCCATCACGGAGGAGTTGGTAATAATGCGATCATTAACATACATGACCTGGATTCAATTTAGCATTAACACAATGCATTTCTCATTTATTCACAAGTTTAGTTTATTAGATCATCCCGCCTCCAAATTCATGGGATGGGCTTTAACTCTTATTTAACAATTTCGAACTTAGAAGCATTTTAGTGGGGGTGGCTTTAGCTCCAAGTAGGTGTTTAATATAAGATTTATGGTATTACCGTCTGGTAAATCAATCATTAAAGCACTGACTACTAACGTTTATGAGAAAATGGTCATTTACTTACCGACCACTGACTCAACGGTGTCACTGGCAGGATAAAAGGGGGGAGCCAATGGCGAAACTGTACAAGGCGGCATTGTCGACGATAAAAGACTACCACCACTAGTCAAATGATGAACCAAATATAAATTATGCTTTCTTTTGGCTTTTTCTAAAGGATCTAACGTAGGATCACAATCTATTGCTTGAATTTGTTTCCTAATATTTGCCTGTGGGAAAAATGGAAAGGAGCTTTAGTTTTAGTACTACATGCGATTATGCTTGATGGCTAAAAAATGTTTGATGCAATAACGGATAGATCTTTACTTCTTTGTCTTCCCTTTCTGATCCTGGAGCTTTTTGGTAAGTGCTGGATAAAGAACCACCTTGAATATCGGATGAAACACTCGAACAACTCTGAGAGCGAGGTTTGCCAATTGGCATGGGAAGTGGATTGGACTGGCCCAAATACGATGATATGTCGTTCAGGCCCGATGCATTCTAAACAAGGGAAGTGGGTGTAACAAGTTAAAATAAGTCGATCGCTGTTAATACACAAAGTATTCTAAAACCACCAAACTCAAGCCAATGAGCCTCATTTGCTAGAGTTTGATATCGCCAAAACACACTACGTAACTTTTAGTCGTGTGCTGACGATACTAAACTGTCTTTAGCAATTTAGAGTTTCGATGGCTAACATTTCGTGGTTTTGGAAGGTATAGTAGAAATATGGTACATGTGACATTAAAGCAAGTTTCTAACTAAATTTTCGATTCACATAGTTTATAATGCTATCGATACAACACCCATTCCACTTCCATATTTTTTATCCTGAATAATACAAATGGGACAATACAGAGAAAATAGTACACCAGAATAAAGCTGTACAATCGACCAGGTTTAGGCTTCAAGATAGAAGCAGCGTTAAACCTACCAGTATATAAGCTGATTACTGTACAAAACAACCTCAACTATCCGAACTAAGCAGATTCAGATAACCAAATTTCAGACGGAACGAAACCTTAGATCAGGTCAGTCTCAATGTTGACAAATAATTTCACGATCAGCAGCATAATGCTCACTTGGATTTACACTTTATTTTCAAAAGTCAGATATTACAGGACAAGAACGAATATGTGCAGTCAAATATCTTGCAAATTTCCAACGGCTTATTTGCGATTAAATCTAAGGACTAGGGATTGGCCAATATGACTTTTTACCGATACGATACCGATGAAAGGTAAACCGATCCGATCCGATACCGATACAGATGTCGATACCGATAATAACAAATCAAGACTAAAAGTTTATATTTTGTACAAACAATGCAACTTCAGTTTCTGGTTTTGCTTGGGTTTCAACTGTTGAGATTATCCAAAAAGTTCTGTGCAGCAATAATAGCATTTTTACTCTTATTCTTACTTATGGCTTCAGTACATTCATTTTCTTAGTTAGATTTCAGTTGGTTGTTGTAAAACTTACAGCAGCAGAACCAACAAGTGCCACATTTTCATTTTAAACTGAGCAAATGGCTTTGCTTTTGCTGCACTTGGTGTCAGTTTTGCAGGGAAGACGGTTGCATTTCTTGGCAAAACAAATATCTGTATCGGAAGCCTTATAGTGGTCCGATACCGATATGGCAAAAATACCGATACCGATATCAATATCGGACTATCCCTACTAAGGACATGTAATTTCTGCGATTTTGCAAATTTTGCAACATATTCTCTAAATGAGTTATGAAAGTTATTCTTGATCTGGTATGTAAACTGTCACTAACTGAAGCAAAAACACATTGTAGCAAAATGCCACATATTTCCAAAAACAGCGCAAAATTCACCACAAAAATGGCCTTATTTTTCATGCCTATATATTTGACAACTAGCTAACTGGACAAAATTCTGGAGCAGTTCTCACCAAAGCATTACTCAGATAAATCTGCATCAAACAATGCTGTGGGCACTAGGCAGCCTAAGTGCGCAGTCGATCATCACCAGCCATGTAAGTGGTGCGTATATGTTAGAAAATTAGGCTGTAATTGTGTACTCATTATTGTATTCAACCACCAAGTCCATCACCGCAAAATTGCACCTTCATCACAATAAAACTTACCACAAAATCATGCCCAGTATTATCGCGGAATACATGTCCTTAATAAATCGAAAATCGGCAGTCATCTGTCTTCTTCAGACAACTACTGTGTGGTACGTACTATAGTTTACAATGCTGTGTGTAGTTTTGATTATTGGCACACTATATCTTAACGATCGTTCCCTCCACTGTTGCTCAAGAAAAGTGAGCGTTGTGTTACTGATAGTGATGTCTTTCAAAGTAAATCCAAACATCATATTTTCTGACAATTAAGCGAAAAATGTCAGCATGTCTAAAGTTCGGTATTGAACAATTACAATTAAAAACTTTAAAAATCAAGGGTTATTGCAATAAGCTTAATATATATTTGGAAAAATAATGTACACACTAACCTCATGATTAGAACTTTGTTTATTTTGACACTGACCCTGTAATTGAGCACCGGGCGCTTTGCTCTAAAAAAAAAAATAGTTAAAAATAAAGGCAGTTAATTTGACACCATACTTAAAGCAACATTCTACTGTAATACAGGAAGAGGTGGGGAGAGATTTGCTTTTGTCTCAAAGTCAGTTTGGTCAGTTTGGGTCCTTGATTTGCAGCCGTGCTTACAGAGCAGGGCAAAGAGTTAGGTCTACCATTATTTTTGTTTTGCCAGCTGTGCCTAATCATAACAAGACAGCGTTGGCTTAAACTAATGAGTTCCATGGAACAAAACAGACTAAATGGAAAAAAAAAAATCATTGCAAGCCGCAAGGGCAACCGCCCTGTATAATGTGCTAATAAATTTATGAAACATTCAGCGTTCGCATGCAATTTTGCACTTTAAGAACTGTCAACGGAGCCTACCACACGTTTAAGTTCATTTTGAGATTAATCTTCATCGGTATGTTGGATTTTGAAATTAGAAACCAATATTCCACTTGCCTGATTTGAATGCTGTGAATTTGTTGTTGAACTGCTCGGTAGAACATTAGATAAGATAGTTGCTAAACTTGTACAACTGTCCGGCGGTTGAGGCAAATCCCTTTGCGTTGTCATTTCCTCTGCAACATACACAAGACTGATTAAAACTAAATTCCACGATAAACTCAGCGCGCCAAGCGTGCTTTACTTACGATCAACATGGGCAAAGGCGCAGAATGCTCCCCTAGGACAGAAACCCGTCTGCTGAATGTCATTGCATTTAGTTGACTTGTAGATCTGCAAAACAATTGTGGCGTTAGATAAAAGTTAGGTTTTGAGAGTCATGTCACATTAACCCAAAAACATGTACCTCAGGATGAAACTGCTGTTCTGTCCTTGTATGGCAGTATTGGCAACTATCACCATTTTCACAATGGACTGGGTCCCCCCACTCATCACCATGTTTGACATTAGGGCAAGGAGTCGACCTGAAATTACAAAACATCAAAGTTACATGCAATACATTCAAACTTTGTCAAACACAATTGCGCACAACAGAAATCACCTTCATTTCCGTACCCCATATATTTAAAGATGCTAAGTGCTATAAAAGGTTAAATTTTTAAGTGGCAATGAAACTGTTGAAAACTGTCTAATCCTGAAACGAATGTAAATCTGAACCATATGATGCCACTCATTTCCCGCTTCAGTTTGTCTCACTCACTAATCCCTTAGGATAAATAAACAATTTTTGTTGTGAGACGCGGCACGTACGTCGCGTTTCTTGGCTTCAAGGAAGCTCACTGTTGAAGTCTTACGGCATCAATGTAGAAGCGCCCGATCACGTCACACGCTTCTCACTCTTGACAGTCAGCAAGCATGGCTGACGGACGTCGCGGAGAAGAGTTCCTGAAAGATTCAAAGGAAATTCTTCGTAGGCCTACGGCTCATATGCGGTCATGAATAAGCTGATCTCCAGTCGATCTGTGGAACGCTTTTTCGGAAGAGGACAGCTACGTATGGACCTACAGGTAAGCCATTAATCTTTCCCGCTCTTTATTACCGATCGCTAGTTGCGTACGTTATATCTTCGTTCACTGTAAAAAATTCTGATAACTCTGCACCTTCACTTATGAAGGCCATTGTTCACATCAGAAAGTTATGGGTCCCTCCCACGTTGTAATTAATGTAATTGAAACGTAACGTAAGCGATTTCTACGAGGGGATTAGAGCTCGTAGGGGAAACGATTGAAAATGGCTTGGAATTTTGAATTCGTATTCGGAGCGCCGATGTTTGTTTACGCGAGCTACCATCTTGGTTTTTAACGCTATTCAAGAAGTTGAGCGTCAACGGCCAGTTTTCTTTTTTTCAAGACGACTGAAGCGCAGATAAAAGGTTGAAGATTTCTTCACTATTAATTTTGAAGAGAAATACGTTATTACTTTGCCAAAAGGAGATAAGTGAAATCAACGTTTTTTTCCTGCCTGACACGAAGCGTTGGGAAAACCCTTAGTGAAGGATGGCGACTGAAAGCGAAACCGAAAATAATCGCGTATTCGGCGTGGAAAGGTTGAATAGCAGGAATTATCTCACCTGGGCGACTTCGATGTGTTCGTTGCTAAAACAGAGGAATTTATGGAAGTATGCTGAGGGTACAGGCCAGATGTTAATGACCCACAACTTCATAAATTCATTGAAGAATCTGGGAAGTGTACGTTGATATTGATGTTGTCATTAACACAACGGTTGCAGGTGAGTGTAGCTGATATTAACGACCCAAACGAACTCTGGAACACATTGCAGGTCAGACACGCCGAAAACAAGAAGTTCAGGAAATTTTCTGCCTTCAAGAACCTATGGGATTGTAGGATGAGGGAAGATGAAAACGAACAAGATTATTTTGAACGAATTCGAGCACTAGCGAGACAGGCTAGCAGAGAAGGATGCACGAATTTGACAGAAGCGTTCGTCGTGCTGGTAACACTATGTGGGCTACCAAGCAACCAAATTTCCTTTTGCAAAGATTATGTGGAAAAAGGGGTAATCGTTTCTGATGTTGTAGAAGAGGGCCTACAACAAGACAATCAGATGAGTACGAAGTGCAAAGGAAAAGAGAATAGGGTTGCAAGTTTTACAGGAAAACTAACGAAGAGAAAGAAATCTAGTCAAAAGCATCACCAGGACATCAATTGCAGACACAGACAAAAATGTTTTTCCTGTAGTCAAGAAGGACAAATAAAGAAAGAAATCCCAAGGTAAAGGGTAAATGAAGCAAGCAGTCTGCATTAAAGACTGGCCTTGTGAGGAAACACAATACACTCGTCTGAGAAAGAAAGAAAAGACTACTGCCCCGACTGGGACTCGAACCCAGGACATCCCGTTTCACTGAGAAAGATTGAACATCTACTTAGCTCGGCTGGAGCCTGTAGCCAGTACCCGCCCCGGTAGCGCAGTGGTTAGAGCGCCCGGCTAGTAAACGGGATGTCCTGGGTTCGAGTCCCAGTCGGGGCAGTAGTTTTTTCTTTCTTTCTCAGACTAGTGTATTGTGTATCCTCACAAAGCCAATCTTTAATGCAGACTGCTTGCTTCATTTAAGAAGGACAAAGTCAGGGAATGCCCGATGAGGAAGCCTACCGAGCCAAGCAGTTTTTTGTCTACAGGGGACAAATTGAACCGAAATGAACACACAAGGTCAGTGTAGTATGGGATTCATGGAACGAGATCATGGGATCCGTCGACGAATCAAAGAATGCTCAAGAAGGAAACAAGGAAGTTGAAGCGTACTGGCCCATCTGTAATAATGAATGTGGAGTAACAAAAGTTCGACGGTCATCACCCGAGCAAATAGTGGGGGATGATAGTAGGTCAATAAAAGAAACTGTACTTACCACTAACGGGTCGATCAGGCAATGCACAAATCGTGAAGGTAAAGGTAGAGCCGTAATTGACCGAGTGAGTAGATTGACTCGGGGAGATGGAGTTTCGAGACGCTTGAGTGGGATTATGAAGATGGTTTTTGAAAAAGTTGACGAAGAAGTTGTCAAGATGGTACCTGAGCCAGACCATCGTGGAAGGCTGCATACGTCTATTGATGCCAACCTCGAGGAAGGGATAGTGGGGGATGTCGTCGAGCAGCTTAGGACTGAAGACGTTAAGAATGTCGCCCCGGCAATAGAAAGTGAAAATGCACGGACTCGTGAAGAACGACAAGCGACAGTTGCAGAGGTGCAACAGGTAGCGAAATGTAATAGTGCCGTTGACAGTAAACCTCAGTGCAAGTGGTCGGCAAGCGACATTACAGAAAGCTACAAGCTACTGAAAATTGACCAGTCAAAGATGACCGAGGAGACCGAGTGCCTCATATTGATCATGGAGGATATATGATGCGCTGGATGAAGTTGTCAACGAGACACTGTCAAGCACATAGGTCGACAATACATCAAGACGTGTCTGTCTGTCTGTGACCTTAAAGAGGAATAAGGTCCTCCGTTCGTGAAGCCAGAACGCGAGTGGGGGATATGTTGTGAGACGCGGCACGTATGTCGCGTTTCTGGGCTTCAAGGAAGCTCACTATTGACGTCTTATGGCAACAATGTAGAAGCGCCCGATCACGTCACACGCTTCTCACTCTCTGACAGTCAGCAAGCATGGCCGACAGACGTCGCGGAGAAGAGCTCCTGAAGATTCAAAGGAAATCCCTTGTAGGCCTAAGTCGCGTATGCTGTTATGAATCAGCTGATCTCCAGTCGATCTGTGGAACGCTTTTTCGGAAGAGGACAGCTACATATGGACCTACAGGTAAGCCATTAATCTTTTCCGCTCTTTATTCCCGATAGCTAGTTATGTATGTTATATCTTCGTTCACTGCAAAATATTCTGATAACTCTGCTCCTTCACTTATGAAGGCCATTGCTCACATCAATTTTTAGGGGTAAAACCCCAGTTTTACTACTAGTCTAAAATACTTACATATATTTTTATGCGGATTTTGTTACACCCCGACTGGCATCAAACCCAGCACCATGCGTGTACCCGCTATCACCCTTCCTACAAGTCTTACTCAAGAGTATTACCATTCATACCGGACCACTCAACTCGCTGCTGCGAACGCTCACAATTCCGGAATTTCTGCCGAAAGTTGGAACATTACTTTTCCCAGCAGATGAGCAGAAAAGGGTAAAACAGACCCGTAACTGTACACCGCAGAAAGCAATGGTAGGGGGCGCCAATTTTTCTTTCTTTCACTGTCTAACTGGTTGCTGGACGTGCTTTGCACGAATTTGACGGTGGCTCCCATTTGCTCGTCCACTCGAGAGGGCACAACCGATGGATGGGACCACCATGGAGTCATCATCAAGAAACGTGGAGGGCACGTGTGGGTGGTTCTTTGCAACGAAGACCAAGAAGGACTTTGTGCTGTTCGAGGACTTTGAAGTGCAAGCTGTGCGTGGTTTGTAGACCTTGTGGAGTTGTGGGTGGAGGCAGGATGGACTGCAAGTTTTGTGGAAATGCTGCGATGCCGACCATGACTGGTCGGAAGTGGCATGGACGATGGGTGCACTGAAAGGCAGCCACAAATTGGCGGCCTGCGTGAGATCCAGAGCCAGGACGCTCGTATTGGAGTGATGTGGCATTCTTCGGTGGAGTATGCAGAAGGGGAGTGAATCGGAAATGCTGGTCCGAAAATGGAGGTCGACATTGAACGTCCTAGGAGGCATGGGTATGGTGGGCCCACATGTTCCCAGGTGGGACCCTGGAGCGAATTCTCGGACAAATCCGTTGGATGTTCACAGTGCAAAGTGTGTGAAAATTTGAAATTTTGTACCGTTGCTTAGCAACAAGTGTTAAGTTGTTGTGGTGGAAAGGAGAGGCACAATTCGTTTGGAAGAGGAACGAGCTCTAAAGGGAGATTTTTTGGTGGAAGCTGCATGCGTGTAGAGCGTTCTGCCCTTGGCCAACAAAGACATCCTCCGTGAAGCGTCTACGCAGGGCAGGAACTTCGTCGTCGGGTGGCGGACATGGAAGGGATCTCCGGAGGTGCATCGGGAACCGGACAGGTGGACGAGTTTTCTTCAAGGTATTTGGGACGTTGTTACGTCGTTTGGAAACGAAGGACATTGTTACGTTTGGTGCTGCGGTTGTTTGTTATGGTTGATAAGTTTGGTGGTTTACAAGCTTGATGGAACAGGAAGACATACTGGTGAAAAGCAACTGAAATGTGAACTTAGCTTTTGAGACTGGGCATTCAACAAAATTAGTTCCCAGGAGGCTTTTATTTGTGTGAATTTATGATTTCTTAGATTTTCATAGTTTTTGAGACGGTTTCAGATCCAAGGAGGAAATTAACATAGGAACGTATTGTAAATGTTTTGTTGTTTTTTTTATGTCAAAATAAATGACTTGAAGCTAACTGTATAAACTTTATTGCAGGCTGCAGGGTACTGAGTAATACACAAGGTAGGTCTCCGTTTGCCCTAAGCAAAAACTTGGGGGGGGGGGGGGGGGATTTAACACGCTAATTACGAATAGCAGGGCGCACCTTGTGTGAACGCACCCGGTGCACCTTGCAGTTACATAATCTGCTTGGCGTCCTGTCAGCTTCCGTCTACACCGGAAGTTGGCCGAACGCCAACAGCCGGGAACGCGACTACCCTATTGTTCAAACCAGTTAGACCCGGCTCCAACCTGTAAGCGGTTACGCAACGTAATGCCTTAGGCAACTTCTCTTGTTCAGGCCCGCGTATAAATAAGAGGGCCTGGATCATGGGAAGCCACTTGATGTGGGGCAGACAACTCGAAAGGTTGTCTCCCTGGACTCTGCTAGAATTAGACCAAGCTGCAACTTGTGTTTAATGCCTAATATGTGTTCTCAGTGCATAGTCCCCTAGCTATGCAGTAAGGAGTAAATTGGGTTTGAGATTATTCTTTGATTCAATCGTCTACTTCCTGAGTACGTCACAAAAGGAGGAATGCATGGCAGATGACCAAGTTCGTCGGTCATTGTTTGACCGGGAGCTACGTTTCTTCTTGTTGGACGACAGAGTGACAGGCAGGGAGCACAGGGCTTCTCCCGAGGAAGACACTGCAACCCATTCATGGGGTGGACGACTATCTTCGTGGAAGAAATCAACTGCGAAGGCTGAGACAACTACAGCTTGAAGTGGGAGTCATGTACGGCTTCGTCCACAAGCTTGCGAATGTGACCCATGGAGAGAGGTTGAGTAAAAAGAGCTGTGGTCGGTGCCGGAGACGGATCCCGAGAACTGTGGGAAACCGGACTAAGGTTCTAGAAGAGCTTCAGCTGGTAGGTGAGTGATGAAGCTGCCTGCACTCAGCAGCAATCACTCACCAATTGAGGACTGACTTGTTGCTTCAGTCTGGAGTAAGTGTCCTTGACTCTGCCAAGTTCTGGAGAACTTGAAGATGCGGAGGCCATTCTGGCCACAAGAGACAGGAGATGAAGTGACAGCAGCAGCGCCAAGCAGGGATGCTGGTAGGACTAAAGCATGAGCTGATTACGGCGCGAAAAGCGCCAGGCAGGCTAAGGGTCTGACAGGCCGGAAGCAGAGATGGTTGGCCGACAGTGCTACGATGAGCAGGTGACAGGCAGGACAAAGGATGGGTCTTACGTGAGGGAGCCTCGTTTGGAGCGCCTTTGTTGTTGCTGGATGAGTGAAAGGCGAAGGGATGAAGTCGACGAAGGGCAAACGGGAAAAAGGCAGCATGTTCACCCAGTGGAGTCGCAAGAGGTGAAAACGACAGGCCATCAGGGCGACCACGGTAGCAGGGTAAACAGGCGAAGGGCAGCGAGACAAAGGGTAGACAGTAAAAAAGACAGCGTACACGGCAGCGTCTGTACACGGCAGCCCCTAGAGGAGAAAAGATGACACCCTGTCGCGCCTCGGAGCTTTGATAGAAGGGGTGCAAGGACGCACACGCGGTGGGTTACCGAGCTTGCGGCTATATAACTTTCTCTAGAGGGAAAGATGCACCGAGAACAAGAATGCTAGAATTAACAGGTAATGCATATTTTCTAATTGCACATTAAAACTCCAAATTAGCAATTTGATGCCTGGGATTTAGTGCTTGGACGGCGAAGTTGTCAAGAATTAGATCCATATGAATAACAGCAAACACTAGCTTCAAAACTCTAAATTTTTACATCTGAACCGCAAACATTTGCTTCACACCATTGCTACCGCAAACCTTCGTTACTGAACTGCAGAGGTCTGCTCAGGAATTGCAAAAGCCTGAACTGCACACTCCTGCGCCTGCAAACACCTGGTCTGTGTCAAGTCTTTTAAGAGACAAGGATATTAATTACACAGCACTTATTAATACACGTAATGGATGTTTACCTTGATGGGTTGCACAGCGGGAATCTGGTTACTAGAGTATTTTAGAAACCTCACAGCCGTAGCCGAGTTCTGGTTACCATAAACCTTCATGGACGATACTGCTAAAGGACTTTAGTTGGATCAGCAAACGTTAACGCGATTTGTCTTGTCAAATACATCACGTAACGTTCCGAACTAATCCAACGAGCACATTTTCAACACGTCCGCCGTGATGAGTAAATGCAAGGCAGTACGAGAATTGTAAGTAGGATTGGGTAACTATGATAGAGAAAACTAAACCATATGGTTTAAAATTTGTACTTAATATGCTTAAAAAGTTTGTAAATTATATGTAAAGTTTCTAGCACGAATATTAACATGCAAGAGGCAATCGCACCGCTCAAGCAAAACCGAAACTAAAATAGTAGCATCCGGTCCACTAAGACTTTGACAGAAAAGTACCTGTTTGAACCAACTTGCGATGCAAAACAGTCCAAAAGACAGAAATTTGATTCGCGTACAGCAGAACCTCCTTGGGATCCGGCCACCAATGATGGCCATGAAGGCATTGTTACGGAACTGAGGTAACTTGCTTGAGTATTGATGATTAGCTAGACCGAAACTCAAATGTTAAATTTTATTAGACTGACATTCAAAACTACAACTTCGTACGGTTTTATTATTGCTAAACAGACATAAAGGTAAATGCAAGTTAAAAAAAAAAGCAACACCGATTTAGTTTGGAGATAGTATTTGAGCTAGTCTAAGAGCATAGCAACCAGGGTAAGCTTCCTTTGTTAAGCGCTTGGCGGCTGATGGACTGTGTGTGACGTCATTAACGTCTATAAAAAGTCATCAGCTAGAAACAACTGTATAAAATTATGACGCAAATACTGTAAAGTGTATGCGAATCCCGTACTTCGCATACGTTTTTTAAGTTTAGTACCATACAATACTGAAATTTAATATGGTAGGGTTTAGTTGTACTTTAAGAGTGGGGAAAAGATTCCTGGCACACTGCTGTTGCCCGGGAATGGTCATCTATAGCGTGACTGCAGATCCTCCTACAGCATACAAGATGTAGGTAATCCTCCTGTATTTTATGTTGCACTTCAGTATTGTTGCCACCAACAAATACTTCTTCCCGTAATTACCTAGGAACGCGATACGTGCCGCGTCTCACAACATGCCACTCGCAGCTTGTTTACATGGAAGAGAACACGTGCCTGGATCGCGTCATTTCTTTAAGCCTGGACACAAACACAAAAAAAACTTTGTGCCCGTTTCCTAACAAGACTGTCTAATGCTGATAGCTAAACCACGAGCCACAGCTGTTTGCCGTGGTGTCATCATGAAGGAGCCGCTGATGAACGAGAACAGCGGATCTTTAGCCGTCTTGAGTGGACTAGCCCAGTCACGTTATACGCGCGTCATGCAAACAGCCTTGGCACGTGGTATCCACTGTGATGTGTCCGTCTAACTATTAATCCAGTACAACCCTCCCACCCCCAATTACAGCCAATCAAAGACCACTCGCTCTTTGCCTCTTCTAGAACTAATTCCTTGCACAACACATCTCTTGCTATATCCAGTCCATTCCAAGGAAAGCATAGCTCACATAAAAAAAGAAGTTGGCAACAATTTTTTTTTCTCTTTAGTCATTTAATTTACACCTATATTACTATTACAGTTAACTGTATTATTTCATTGAAAATAGTGCAATCACTAAATTCAAGGCTACTTCCAAGGTTTTCAAATTTAAGGCTTTCTGAAGAATTCAATACCCTAGTTAACAAATGTGTTGACACACCTTAGCACTGCACGAAAGAACCTGCTGACAGTTAGGAATAACAGCCTGTGCTGCCTGCAGGAATTCAAACTGCCGATTCCGCAGGTTCTTTTTGTCCAGTGCCGTGGATAAGAATCATACAAAACCCGTAGTTTCAATCACATTTCTATCTTATTCAAGAATCGGGCAAATCTCACTTACCTATACTTGAATTTGCGTGGACTTCGCCGCCTATCTTTGTTATTGTGGTATTGTGGACATGCATAGCCTTGACGACACAAGCGAGGAGGCTTCTTGCATAAGTCCGTTTTATAATTTGCTAAAACATAATTGGTATCTGCAAAGAAGAAAGTATGTCAACAAGCATCGAGCAATAGAAATATCTAACAAAGTAGGGAACTGGACCCGCCCCCCTCCCCCCACACAATAAGAAAATAACCCACCAAATTAACATATATGTGTGCATATTTATTGAAACCATCCTGTTGTCTTGTGTTGCACGAAATAATCATTCGATTTAGATGGGTTTTTGCTTCAAACAATGTATTTAAGAATATGCATTATCCATTTTTCAACTACGGATGGGCGACGAAGAAATGCGAGGTGAAGGAGAAACATAGTAATAGCTAAGGCTGCACCGATACCAACTTTACCGATCCAATAGCGATAACGATCCGGTTTTAAAAATTTTGACTATTCCGGTACCGATGTCTAAATTGTAGTCTAAAATTCCGTTAAGAATTGGAGGTGGACTTTTCTGCAAAAGTCCAATAATTATTAAAAATAGTAACCCACAGTTAAAAGCTAGCTAGGAAGATAGTCGGTGATTTCCTGAGCAAAACGCTGTGAACCGCTTGTCGTAATCTCGAACAGTTCCAGAGTTATCGACATTTCCACAAAATTGGCTGACACCGATAATATCGGCAACCGATCGATCCAGTATCGCTATCGGTGCAGCCTTAGTAAGAGCTGTAAAAATTTTAAAAAGGAAAGAAGCTATTTTATCGGCTCACTGCCCCCTAGGAGAAAATCATCAGTTACAATTCTTCACAGTTTCTTGAAAACTAATTTAGTTTCTTAACAATGTTTTGTTATTTTACATAATACGAATACCTAGTTATTTACAACTAAGTAAGTACATTACCCGCACAGGGTAGCCGCATGATATTTTGGAAGAAAAAGCAAGCGATCAAACCAAAAAAAAAAAATAAGTTTCGCCAGGAGGATTACGGGCAGCGTTGAACGTCATGACTATTTTCGAGAAAATGAAACCTCATTTTTGAAACCATTTTTACTACAGAATCTGCCCCAATATTGCTGCTGTTGGTATTCATAATTGGCAGAATACCAAGCCACATAGTACAGTGGGCCGATTTTACACACGGGTTCAACACTGCCCGTAATCCTACGGGTGTCAAGACGCCACATATTTTTTGCATTCCAGCAGTATTACGGGCACCAGCCTATAAGTTATAATGGATTGTGAAGTTATTCAGTTGAAAAACAGTATACCACACACGTTTTGCAAATATTTCATACCAATTTTGTCATTTGAATAGCAAATTCAAAAACGCAAGCAATACACATTTGAATTTGAACAGTACATCTGAAGTGTCTGTACTAGGGATGTGCCGATTACTGTCAAAACGAAATGCCGATATAACACTAATAATGATTATTTTGCAAAAAAACGTTAATTTCAACTTTATTAAAATTAGTTTTTACTATCCTAAAATACTTACCTCTAGTATGTGCTAAAATAGTTTTCGATTTGCTGTTCTACCCGAAATTTTTAAACCCCTAACGTTTAAAACCTTTCCTACACCTCCAATGCAATGAGTCACTAGGATCGCAACAATCGTTGTCTATAACAATGCAGCACCAGCCTGCAATCCTCACTTTCGTTTTCCAGACACCCATTTCCCAATCAACAGGGTTCTGCGAAGTGGGGAGGCCGGGCGGGTCTTACTAGAGGTAAGTATTTTAGGATAGTAAAAACTAACTTTAATCAAGTTAAAATTATAGTTTCTTACTATCTGTAAAATACTAACCTCTAGTATGTGCTGAATTTGTCCAATAGGATGGCGGGACAGCACGAACCCTGCAACCTCTTTGCATTGCAACACACCTACATCTTGTACACAGTCCACTGAAAAATATTTGTAACCTGGAATCCTACCCACGTTCTCATCCGGTTGCTGGGTCAATCCCTGGTTCAAGACTGCTCACATCACTGCTTCAGCCGACTAGGCGTGCATGGATAGCAGTCAGTCTTTCCACTGTGTACAAGTCTACTGTGCAAAACCTGCAATCTTCCACCACTTCTCCACTCGGAAAAAGTTCAAGGTGACCGACCCCTGGACACTGCCTTGTGTCAGGTCGGAGTCTCTCCCGAATACAGAATTCTCTAGGGCACTTCACCACAGTCACAACGAATGTGCTCTTAAATAGCTTCCCACCTTTTCCAACCCATTTAGGGAAAGTTCCAGTGGGCAAAGCGACAACAAAACACTGCCTTGTGCTTTGCCGCCCTGTCACCAGTGTGCACATTTCATCCACTCTTCCCGCTGCCACGTGAGGACTAACAGTCCACTTCCATCTCGAGACCCGACATCACGCAGATAATGGGAGCAGAATGTGTTCTTGTTTCCCCATGAGCAGGCTGCCACGTCACCCAAAGGCGTCCACTTCCCATTCGCCCAAGACGCCTCCAAAGCTCTCAACTCATGGGCTCGCACATTTCCAGGCAGACCCAGATGATCTGGACCCTGCTCATATGCCTGCCTAAATGACTTGGCAAATCCATCTTCCCACTTTCGCAGGCGACAACGGCTGGGGAAGAACCAGTCTTCATTTCTGAAGTGGGCCACGGCCGTTGTGTTGTCCGATATGACCACTATCGCCTTCCCCACTAGCTCTTTCTTCCATTCCAGGACTGCACTGTTAATTGCTCCCACTCCAGTACGTTGATGCGAAACTGGTTCTCCTCGGCTGACCACACACACGCTAATTGAAGGGACCCAAAGTGCGCTCCCCTGCCCGAGGTGGAAGCGTCCGCAAACTGAAGTCCATCTGCTGGTGGATCTAGAAGTGGGACCCCCATCCACAGGTTCTGCGGATTGCCCCACCATCTGACCGTGTCGGTGGGCAGGTTCAGAAGAGACAACGTCCATCCAGACTGACGGGGTTGTCACTCCAAGTACCGGAACCAGTGCATTGGACGCACCTTCCATTCCCCCAACGGGACGAGTTTGGCACAAGTCCATTAAGCCTATCACCGCAGCCAAATCCACTGCCAAGATGTCCGTCGCAAGACAGAGTTCGACGATCTTTCTTTCCAGCTCCTCGACACGCATTGCTCTTCCAGCTCCTTAACACGTTCCTCAGAGGACCACACAGTGAACCGGACAGTCACGAAGTCGTCCCCGAGGATTTCGAAGCATTGACTGGGGACCAACCTGGATATTTTTTTACCTTCACTCCCAGCCCCAGCAACACTTGACTGTATGTTGACCCAAGAATCCTCTCCAACCGATGACATTCAAGCCAGACGTTGACGTATGCATGAGCCATCCTCCGCGACCGCGAGTAATGGGAGTTTTAGATGCATTGTTGCAACTGTTGGGGCTAAATCTGACATGACAAGGGCGAAACGAATACGGTTTCAGCAAGCGAAAGAGCAGAAACGTCTGCTTGAATGGTTGACACACAGGCCTAGGACAATTTTTTACCAATTGATAAGGTGGGACAGACTTTGAGCACACTTGGCATCAGCGGGAGATCATGGACAGCTCGTCAAGTTGGCTAGGACACTTCTTTCTCGCTTTAGGTGGTGCTGCTTCAGTAAAGGTCTTGTCCTGGTAGCTTCTCTTATTTTGCAAATAGGCCATTAACGTTCGGGGGGTTCCTGAAGAAGTAGTGGACTACATGCCTTGAGATGGCTGGTCAGACCTTTCATTCTGCGGTATATCGGGGGTGGACGCAGGTGCGGGGTTCATGAAGGTCGGGGGGGACTCCATCTCCTAGCTCAAGCGATTGACTGGTTCAGTAGGGGCACTGGGTATCACAAATGAAGGAACCTTTCTTTCGTAGAGTGTCTTTCTGTTGTAATTCCATCAAAAAGTGAATTTCGATCCTTTTAATCTCGTTCATGAAAATAGATCGGAGCTGC
>JAHWFP010231671.1:7219-29510 GCA_023313725.1 Lithobius niger | reverse complement strand
CCATACAGGCGAGATCCCAATGAAGGCCGCCCTCCTTCATAAAAAATTGCAGTTTTGCGACACAAGATAAGAGCCTAGTGGAGGCTGTTCCCCCCCCCCTCCCGCCCCTTCATAAAAAAAAATGCTGTTTTTGCCACATAAAGTGAGACCCCATTGGAGGACCCCTCTAGCCAGTGGAGGACTTTAATTTTAAAAAAATTCAGTTTTTGCCACATAAAAGGCGAGAGCCCAGTGGAGCCCCTGCATTGATATTTTTAAGTTAACCACAACATTTTAAAATGGGGCCAGTGAGGGGGCTCCCAAAGTCGGTGGGCCCGGAGGCGGCTGCCTCCTCTGCTTCATTGTAGTTACGCCCCAGCCCCCCCCCCCCCCCCCGATAAATAATGACCGGTACCTTAGTGGGAAGAACCCATCAAAAATTTGGAGGCCATTATTTACAATTCCCAATTAAAATTTTTGATAAGTGTCAAAGATTATACACTGAAAATCAGCTAAGGTTCGGTAGGATTAACCTTTCCAACCCAGGACACATAAATAGGCTACAAAACAAAATAAGTAAAAAATTACAATAACAAAAAAGCGAGTTTCATGACAGTTCCCAGGGAGGGAGTAGGAGGGAGGAACCCAAGTGAAGCGAGCAAAGCACAGCTGAGTTGTTAGGGCTTGGTTTCCGAGCCAAGGGGTCGTGAGATCGAATCGCGGTACCAACCTCTGTACACAACACATACGACTTTAAAAAGGGACTCGTCTGGGTGTACATATGGAGCGCAATGAGTTTAGGACTCATGTAGACTTCGCTGAGGTAACATGACTGGGATTAAAACCAATGAACTCGGGATCGCAACGTGCTTGCCATCCTCAACCATTCCTTCAAGACCATTATACGTCCGTAATTCTTGCATGCATCAATCGCTTTCAGTCTGCCACATGGTCTTGGACAAACTGAAGAGAAGAGGTAATCTGGAGCAGGGAAAGGAGAAAGGTGCTGGTGAAGAGAAATTGAGATGAAAGAACAGGAAGTTTCTTAGATGGGAAAGAGGAAGAGAAGAGGCACTCTGGAGCAGGGAAGGAGATGTAGGGACAAAGGGGTAAGGAAGAAGAGAAAATTGTGCGGAGATGGTGGAGGAGGAACGGGAGAGAAGGTAGGAAAGCAGAAGGATTAAGGAAATGAAAAATAAGGAAAGAAGGATGGGTCCAGGAAGAAAGGAAAAAAAGAGGAAGAATGGGGAAGAAGAGGAAAAGGAATGAGAAAAAGGAAAACAGATGGCAAAGAGTAGGAAGGAGAAGAGAAAGAGCTAAGAAATGAGGGAGGAAGAATGGAGAGAAGAAGACTCTGGAGACAGGAAGCAAGAAGAAATTAAAGGGTGAAAAAGACAGAGGAGGAAAGGGAAAAGGGGGGAGAAAGAAATACTCGGGAGAGGTACACAGGAAGAAACTGAAGGTGTAGAGAAGAATAATATAAAGCTGAAGAGGGGAATGGAGGAAGGGTAAAAAGGAGATAGAAAATGGAAGAGATTGAGGGAGGAAGAAGTATACTAGAGAGAAGAAAAGTAAATGGAAGGAGAATAGGAGGGCAAGAAAAAAAGAACATAATGGACGGAAGGGAAAGAGGAGGAGGAAGGAAGGGAAAACAGGGGGAGGTAGGCTATAGAAGATAGATAAAGAGGAGGGAACGGATGGTAGAAGGAGTTGAAAGGGTTGGAGAAAGGAGGAGGATGAAAGGAAAAGAAAACAAAAGATGAAGGAATGATCAAGAAAAACGCATGGAGGCAAGAAAGTAGGTAAGAGACTGACGGAGGAAGAAATACTTGGTAGGTGGGAGATAGGAAGGAGGAAGAGAAGGATAGAAGAAGAGGATAGGAGGATGGAAGAACACGAAGAGATTGAAGGACAAATGTGGAATTGGTAAGGAAAGATGGTGGAAGGGTACGTGGAGGAGGGTGCAATAAACTGGATAGGACAGAAGGAGAAAGTGATAAAGAAATATAAGACAGACTAACTCTACAACCATTCGGCTGTTGCTGCTCGCTTTGCTCTCACAATGCTTGCACAATTGCCTAGCAACTTACTTTTGATGACGCGTTTAGAAATCTCGTCAAATACCTATCTTAATTTAGCAGCATTAACGGTGTTACTACAAAATTGTTATAATTAATGCTTCGGCACAACTACAGCCATAAACTCTGCTTTTCAGCCAAGAGACATAGCAGCCTAGCTATCATTCCTTTTACCTTTTGTTTTTACCAACAAGCATCTCAGTCGTGAAAAGCACAGTGAAACCAACAATTATCACTTTAATACCATTCGTGTGCGAGGTGTCATCATCAGCAGTAATTAATGCTCAGAATCGGAATGTGCATCGCCATTTCTTATGATGGTCATTGCATACAAATCTCAAAGCCAGTTGAGAAATAGCTCATGAGCAGCCACATCAACGATCTGAGGAAAAGGTGTGCGCCACCAGATAACATCCAGAATCTCTTACCGTAACTGGGAACCACTCAATCATCAACCAAGGTCGACCATTTTGAATGAGGGAGCGGCTCCACCCGCAAACCCAAGCAAGAGGAACTAATTCCTAACCCTCATACTTCATCAACCCATATTCCTACCCCCCCCCCAACTTCTCTTCACTCCAGAAGCCAACTATATGTGTTTTGCCAACGTACATATTAACAAAGTATACTAGATCACTGCTCAGCTATTTATTTTTTTACATAGAAATTTCGAAAATGATATTTGCAGGGGTATAAAGGAGTGTAAGAAAGTCTATCTAACCCAGTGACAATTTATTTTTCCAGATTGATGATACTGGAAAAATTATTTATAATTATTCCTACAAAGCTGCTTAGTGTTGAAGGTGGCTTAGCTAGACAAAGACGCTATTCAATTTTCCATTGGTGACCAAAGAGACACAAACATGTAGGAAGAAAGACTTATAGCCGGGGAGGAGGGAGTACAGCCAAAATGAAAATGTGACCTCCAATTTTCGATGACCTCCCCCTTCAAAACCCTGAAAAAATGTTTACACCATACTGAAGGTCGAAAAATAAATTGAACCCCCCCCCCCAAAAAAAAACGTGATTTTCGTATGCCTATTGAGACTGTCTGCAGATATAGGACAATGAAGGAGTTAAAAATGTTATATAGAACATCGACGTTCCTTACACCCAACTTGTGTCGAGTTTCATACAAAAGGTAGAGCAAAAAGTTTATTTAAAAATATATATATTAGGTGGAACTAAAACAGTGATTCTGATAACTTCTAAACCTGTCAGTATCATAGGGGGTCGGAGGGTAGCCTCAGAATATGAGGCGTCAAAAATGTTGACTGTAAAAAGAGTCATTTTTTAAAGTCCAAAAAAATAACTTTTTTCTCCAGTTTGCTCAGTGTTTTTGGTGAGCCTACAAATATATGCCACCCCCCCCCCCTCCTCGAAAGGGTAAAAAATAAATCTTCGCCCTACCCCCTCCGCGATAAATAACTATCCATCCCTTACGTTCGAGTCCCAGAAGTGGGAGAAAACCGTTGTGGAGCCCTTTTTGGACAGATTCCTGCTTTTTATGACAAAAGCTGGAGGTTTTCTTCTATTGTTTTGGTTGTCGTAGGATATAGTATTCATATATTTTGCATAATGAAGATGGCGGCCTGAGTCACACTCCGAAACGGATAAGCAACATGCGTGCAATCTACACAGTAAATATAAAGCGCATGGGTTTTGCAAAAAGGATCTAAAGAAAGAAATTTGTTGTTTACAAATACCAAATGCGCAAATTAACTTTGCGTGGATTAAGAAAATCAAATAGGGAGCAACCAAATTTTAATTGGTATAAGTTAGTCATTACTATATTTAGCCATCCTTTTAATAGCTTGAGCTGCGTCATCCGGGTCAGGTCAGCATAGCCCGGATGTTGTACGTCAATATCTGCAAGGTGCACCACAGGAAGAAAAGCCTAGCTTCTTATCAGTCCATTGCTGGCAAGCCAAAACCACACTTACGCGATTCATAATAAAAAAAAATCACATTTTTATATTTACGATTTGAATGAAAAACAGAATCACCCAAAAAAAGTTCAGAGTTAAAACTACATCCGCCTTCCCGCCCTAAAAAAAACCCAGTAAAATAAGTGAAACAAACAAAAGAGTATAAGAGTTCTTCGAGTTCTTAAGGTTCGGTTCCGGCATGTACCGTGCTTTACAGTCTTGTTCTTGTTTCAGTGATTTTAAGGCTTTTTATATTTTTTGGGACGGGGGATGGAGCCTGGCAATTTTTACTTTTTAAGCTTTAGCTTTTTTCCCCACCATTATCCCTGATTTGTAAGCAATATATCAGAAGGTACGGGTTTTAACGCCCAATTAGCTCACGACCCCCCCCCCCCCGGTAATAAAAAGTCTCGAGTTGGTAAAATTGACGTGAGTCGGAAAAATCTGGAGGTGGGACGAAGCTTACACGAGGCTCTTCAATGAAAATCAAAATTACTAACCCCCATTATAATCCTGTCAGAAATTCTTTCGCCCATAGACTACCGCAACTTTGGAACTCATTACCAAAATACATTGTCACAGCTCCCTCAGTCTTGTCTTTTAAAATTAAATTGGACACCTATTTTAGTTGTGATACAATCTATCAATATGACGGATAAGCACGGTTGGATAATTTGTGTTGATATTGGAGACTATTTGTAATGTTTAGCTAATACTTGTTTGATTGTTTCTGTATTTTTTGGTTTGTGGCATCACTGCCTGCTTTATTTGTAATGTTTAGCTTATACCAGTTTGATAGTTTTTTTTTTTTGGACTTGCTTGTTGCATCACTGCCTGCTTATTGTTGTTGCTCCGATCATGTAACTGTTTTTTAAGCAAGATTTGTTATAACATTTATATGTCTATATTTTGCCAAATTCCTTTTGAAAACCGGCAATTTTTTGCAATAAATAATAGCATAAAAAAAGGACCGCACATTTTTCGAAAATGGGGTTCCAGTTGGAAATTTCAGCCTTATTACCCCCACCCCAATATTTATTCAATTCGCCCCTGTTCGAGCCCCAGTGGGGGGGGGGGGGAAGCAGTTTTCTTTCTTTCTTGTATTAGTCTGTTTTAATTTCCTCAAGGCCAGTCTTTAATGCTAATCGTCTGCTCCTGTTAATTCCTTTTTTTTTTCACAGCTGCTTTTAATAATGCTAATAAAACGTAGAAATAATGGTCTGAATCCCGGAAAAAATATCCCTCGGAAAAAAAAATCCCCGGAAAATAAATCCCATGGGGGAAAAAAAATATTATTCACTTTTAGCTGACTAATTTTTTTCAACAAGAATTAAAACTTACTTCACAATCACTTACTTTCAAACAAAAATATTGCTATTCCAGTTTAGCAGCGCGTCTTTGAATATTGTGGCATGTTCCCTGACAAAAGTGGTAACGTCGATGCCTCCAGCAGATATTTGCTGGCAAAGTGCCTTAAGAAAAAAGCATTAGTGCTCCTATCCTTATGGAACTCACAGCTGTGATAGCACAGAAATAAATGGCGAAGCCTATCTTTTTTCATTTAATTTGTTGGATATTTTCTCTTCCTTTTTATTGTCATTGGTACCCGCGCCAAAGTAACTAAACAATTCATTCACTCATGTCGTTCGGCCAATTTTGAGGTGGTTAGGTCTCAAACTTTATAGACTTTTGTCCGACTAAATTCGGGAATCTGTTGTCCCACCCTTCACACTCATTATTTCAGAGTTGTTGATCAACAAGCATTGTATCGTACATGTTCCATGTGTTTGGTAGGTAATTAAAAAAAATAAGTAAGCTAAAAGGGAAGAATGTTTTTTTTTCCTGGGGATTTTTTTTCTGGGGATATTTTTTCCGGGATATTTTTTCCGGGATATTTTTTCCTGGGATATTTTTTTCCGATTGGAGGGTTGAAATCAGACTGGAGGGTTGATTGATATTGACAAAAGAAATACGTGTTGTCACTAACTGATTCAACCGGGACAAATTGGAATAGTTTTCACCAGCTGAATTCTCAAATTTATCATACGACTTGGGAGAAGTGAGTGCTTTTTTCTGTTTTCCATTCCTTCTTGGTTACAGACTAGGGCAAGAAAAACAGCGCTGTGCTCCAGGTTGTGCTTCACGTCACCCAAAGAGGGCGAGAACAAGAGAGGTCACTTGGTATGAGCCACGCAGAAGCTTCTGCTGTAATAATGATACGTCACAGATAACGCTGCAATGTCTGATCACGCGTGCGTGGGATATTGGAAATATATTCTCCCCCCCCCCTCCAATATCCAACGGAACTCACAGTCGCCACATCTTACATAGCATTTATAAACAAATATTAGGGAAACACCCACCCTCCCCTCGATGCATCGCGCCACCAATTGAGAAAACAATAGGGCTCAAATGAAGGACTGGCATGTGCTTTTTCCTACAAGGATATCAAAATTATTTCCAAAAATTAAGGCCGAAGCTTAGGTTGTTTGTTTGTGCTACAGCATCCTCCTTTCTTTTTGTATTCACGCAGAATGTGGACTGGCAGGAAACCATACAATTCCCCGACTATTTCCAGGTTTCCCAAACATCCAGTACTCAGCAACAACACACAGTTCCTATGGGAGAAAAAATCCTCAAAGTTTTTTCACTTTGAAGTAAATAAAAAAAGATATCATGTTTTGTTTTAGTACACTCGGTGGCAAAATTTTCCCCTTAGCTTGGATGATGACTTGGTGCTAAATTTATTCCATGTGAGGTCTTATCCGTCCATGTTTACTCCCATATGCACGGTGCTAGAACGACCTCGATAAATTTTTCTCTTACAGCTAAACGTTTTTTCTAATCCTCTCCTCCCAAAACGAAGTTTACCTAAATGGTCATATCGAAATACAGAACGAATTTTCACAAACGAAAATAACAGATTTTCGGACGGAGAAAAAATAGCTTCTTTTAAAAACTTCGTGGACTTAAGTTTTAACTATAAAAAGGTTAAGACTTAAAAAAAAAGTAAATCCCAATTTTTTTTAAAGTCCACACAAGAAATTCCCATAACTTTTTCCTCCCTCGCTCACTTCGTGGTTATTTCTGTCACTATGTTTTTTTTTAATGGGCTACCCAGCATGTCTCGATTAAACAGCTGAATAAAAAACGTTGCATTTTTATTTCTTTTATTAAAATACGATGTGGTTTTATTTAGCTGTTTAAATAAGATATGTAGGGTGGCGCATAAAAAAAAAACATAGTAACAGAAACAAATATAAAGTAAAGTCAGTGAGGGAAGAAAGCGTTACGGAGATTCCTCACTTGGCCTATAAAAAAAAGTCGGGATTTACTTTATTTTTAAGTCCTAACTTTTTCTAAGTCCAAGAGAGGACTGCGCATATGTCTGCCCCCCCCCCCCCACCCCCCGCCCCCGATAAAAAAATCTATAATTCTACAGCAATTAATTCAAAACAATTTACTGCGATACAATTTTAAATGAAGCTGAAATACAATCATTACATTAAAATAAATCGTAGCAAAATGTTGTTATGAACCATCCAAGACCACATTTCATTGTCGACTGCTTCTTCCAGGTGTGCTGCGCTTAGAATCTAAACAATAGTGCACCTTGTAGATATAGGCATAGTTGTAACACGCATGAAGAGGCCAAGCAAGCGAGCGAAGCAAAGCCAAAATGACCTTGAACAAACCCTACAGGGGCGACACCATTGGACAAATCCGCTCACTGCAAAACCAAACCCTACACACATAACCTCTCCGAGTACCATGACGTAAGTTACGTTTTCCACTTTTTTTTTAAACAATTAATTTAGGTGAGCATTAAACCTACACGAGCCAGGCAATCCGACAAGGTACTCTAGTTTTCTTCGCCGTTGAATGCCGAGATCGAAACCAGGAATGATAATCGAGTAGAAATCGAAGAAAATGTAGAATAATGCTGCTCTCGGATCGAGAGAAATTTTGCGGAAACGTTCGGCTGGCTGTACAGAGAAGCCCACATTTGATATTACCCGACTAAAGATGTAAGCCTTTGGGATTTGGAGAGAATTTATGGGAATTTGTGGGGAAATAATGCATTCAATTCGCGAAACACGCACGTTTGGAAGTATCGATTGAAAACAGGCTAGTGTCCGTTCGTTCACATTACCAACCACAATTTTTCAATAACATATCCATTTTGTGTTATTATTTTGATCATTTTTGCTGTATTTATAGTGAATTTATGATCGTATTTTATTTATATTTTTTTCTTTTTCCTTGCAGAGAGAAAGCGAGCCTTTAAGAGCGAAGACGTGTGTTTACAATCCATAAATTGTGCTCCATTGGATAGTTTGCCCCCCTTGCCCCGCTGCCCCCGTATTCAAATTGGCCATCCTTAATAAACAAAAAGTCAGGGTGGGCGGGGGATCTTACTCATGGCTGCTCGATCAGCAGCAGGCTTTGTTGGTGGTGCATCGTAGCATTTTGGCTTGAGTTTTTGGATTTTGGCAAGGACAAACGCGCTGTGGAGTGCGCGCTCCAACCTGCGCCGTGGCTTCAAGTACTCAGCGGACGACTGCGGATGTACCAGTTTGTGTGTCCCCGGCTGGACCCGCCAATAATTCTAGCAGTGGACCGTGGTCCCGCTGGCGTCGACTATTTTCCAGCCGCCGCATGACCAGTAGTGTACCTGCGGGCACCGATACTCGGGGCACCGATCTCACTCGCTGCCTGGCCGGCTTAACCGGTATGGGTAGTATCGGCAATAAAGACAAGGCTCGGGGAACTTTAACTCTCCAACCACAAGCTCCCCCGACACCCCAAGGACTCCACAACCCCCCTCCCGGGGTCGTCGTAGGCGTCCACCCTCACGATGTACAACAAAACGGGTCGCAATTAAGCCGAACTAGCCGCCGCCCCGCCATGGTCTTAGCCATGATAGGCCGACCCGTTTCTCTCAACCAGTTATGGCAGGACGAACGGTTTTTAACCCATTTTTTTCAATATTGTGCCACGGGAGAAAGGCGTGTTTTAGCCCAAGTGTGTCTACGATGGCGGGATGTGATTTATCAGCAACGGTTTTGGATCGGGGCATTGCCGGTTTTGCGATGTCGGGAGTTACGCGGGTGTCAGAGTGTGCGTCGCAGACTGTACGCCTCCATGCAACGGCGGGGTTTTGATTCCATCTGTCTTGTCGGCGCAAACGACGACGATGCTGCCGACTTGCTCAACAATTATCCCCCGTGTACGCGACACGTTCGCCGATTAGCCCTCCGATGTTCCTCCGTCTCCGATAAAGGACTAGAAAATCTTTTGGAACACATGCAGGCCGTATCGCATTTAGAACTGGCCGGTTGTAACGAAATAACCGAAGCCGGCCTTTGGGCTTGCTTGACCCCTCGACTGCTAGCCCTTTCCATCGCCGATTGCATCAATGTAGCCGATGAAAGCGTAGGCGCCGTAGCCCAATTACTACCAGCTTTAAAAGAATTCAGTTTACAAGCGTATCACGTGACAGATGCTGCTCTAGGATATTTCAGCGCCAAACAAGCTGCTAGTTTAGCTGTACTACGTCTTAATTCGTGTTGGGAAGTAACCAATCACGGTTTGGTCAACGTAGTTCATGCCCTTCCCAATTTAAGTGTTCTCAGTCTGAGCGGGTGCAGTAAAATTACGGACGATGGAGTCGAACTGATAGCCGAAAATCTGCGAGGTCTACGTTCTCTGGATTTATCTTGGTGTCCGAGGATAACGGATGCTGCCCTCGAGTACATCGCCTGTGACCTGGCCCACCTCGAAGATTTGACCTTAGACAGGTAGGTAGGAGAAGCCGACAGGTCACTGCAAGGGGGTGCTTTTCATTTGGGCAAATGTTAACAAACGTTAGGAACGTTTCTGAAGACAAGAATGGCTGATTAATTGTCGACTAGGAATATGCCTATTAAAAATAATTTTATTCCAGGTGAGGTTGGGGGAACAAAGAGCCCCCCCCCCCCCCCCGGGCAAGGGGAGGGGATAGCGATAATTCCATGTCTAACTTGAAATTAGTACAACTAAACAATTAGGCTGATACGCTAAAGTTTTGGAGCACACTTTTTAAACAAAAACAAAATGAATTGATTGATTCAAGATAGAAGGGGCAATTTTACTAGAAATTTCCTAGGATGTTTCGCGTGCTACAATCACCATGAGTACAAGCTCATTTATCTGATCCTTCTTATCCAGAATGCACGTCCCACAATGTAACTTCCAATAATTCACAAAGGGGAGATACTCCCCCCCCCCCCCATACCTACATCGGTAAGTGCAACAATTAACTCCATTAATATAAAGCTTGATATATATTATTCCTTAATTAAAATGTACCACCCAAAAGACCGCAATTAAAATTTATTTAAGAGTACAAAAATGACAAAATACTTTGGTCTTGAACTGTACCCGTTTACAGCTTTTACTGAAAACGTCATATTACCAAACTACAGTGGGCATTACATGGTAAATCAAGACATGTATAGGCCTATCCTGTTGACATACTTTTTTAATTATTTTTTTAAACAATTTCTTCTAGCTCCCAAGCAAACATTCTTGGTTTTAAAAATTCCCACCCTACATCTTTTTAAAAGTAGGAAGATAATCAATTATAAAATATGACCACCCCCATCCCAAAAAATAAAAAGTGGTTATGAAAAGCATTAGAGTAGCCAGCCAACCCACTCTGATTGCCATTCCAAAATTAGTCTAAGATAATTTTACTACAAAACTGCGTACTGAAACACAACAACTGAGTTTATTATTCGGTAAAAAAGGTTTCCCAGTGGGACCACTAACAACTTATTTAAATTAACTTTAGAGATCACGCCATTAAATTCACATCTTATAAAAAATTCAGTATCAAATGATACATCGTCAACTGGAAAAACCATATTCACCAATGCAAGGAACCACTGACTATTGTGATCTTGTATTTGTGTTACAAATTCACCTTACTTGTATTTCAAACTTTTTTGAACCTCGTATCTGCTTATCCTCAGGTTTGAGGTTAGGGCATCTACCAACCAGGTTAGCTATAACTTTCTCCACTTTAAGCACAAAATGCAGCTCAAGTGTTAATGTTTAGGATGGGGGGGGGGGGGACACAGTACAGTCAGTGCTACAGTGCAAACAATGAAAGGGAAAATCGTAGAAGTCATTAGCCGAGCGTAATTAATAACATGAGCTCGCCATTGTCCATTATCTATTCGTCAAATAAACATATTTTTGGCAATATTTGGCGATATTTCAGATTTTTAACTTAGTTTAGACAAGCAATTTTCACCAACTGTGCAAAATTATCTAGTCAGCCCTAAAATTTTTGAGTACAAAACCACAAATTGTTTCTTTCTAGCTCGTGTGGTTCCTGAGATACAGTGATTTAAAGAGTGAGATTTTTTTTATTGTATTCTCCATTTTGGTGAGTAGTGGTCAAAATGAAATCACCAATTGCCCAGTTTTTCTCGCTATTTGGAAAGTGGCGACCGCCACTGGTGAAGTTGCTGGTTGAGTGTTACCATCACCTGTCAACTCATTCTTACTGCCCCGAACCTAGCAACATGGTTACTGTACCGGGGAGATCAAGGATTCAAAAACAATTGCACACGAAATACTAGTTACATGTTTGTACATGGCTGTACAATGTGTGTACATGTTTGTGCTAGTTCCTGGGCAGCAATGGAACATTTTCCATACATATGCACACGCATAAAAATTGAGAAAAGAAATAAATTTTGTAATTTTAGACATGGTGGAAGTAATTTGAAGCGATTTGTTGGGGAGGGTAAAACATTTACTGTTGCCGATTGTTGTAGAGAAGGGTTACGGAACTGTTTCTTTACAATGATATCCATAGAAGCACACAAACTGTAACATGTTAGTTTCAGGGCAATCCCCAGAACCACCTTACACGTTGAAAAGCGATCGGATACCGACCTAATCTTTGTCTACTTTATTTTTAAATGCAACTTAAAAACTATTAGCTTTAAGTGACTTAATTTTCAATGACTTAATGGACAGGCAAACACAGTGACAACATGTCGAGTTAAAACAGGCTCTTGTTTACTTCGCTAACTCGGTCAGACGTCATCCTGGTCATCTGTGAAACCTCGGTGTATTGGGTTATATGGTATGGGGGGGGGGGAGTTACCCTCCCTCGTCGGGAGAAATTCAAAGGGGCAACTCAACAATTTTCAGTGGAAGGTGTTGGAGAAGGTGGGGTGGTCAAGTAATACATCAATGGAAAGGACAATCGAAGAAGAAAGACTGGCACAAATAAAAACGATTGACCCACTACATCAGCTTAATGGAAAAGTCAGAAATAGGCAAAATGCTCGGTTCGACTAAACTAATTTTTTTTTTGGATAGGGGGAATATTTAATTTTCATGTTCTTGGCGAAAACAATACCTTCCTTCATTTGGCACGATAAATGTTACTGACCGTTCCTTCCTTTCCATGGACAATGAACACTATTTGTTTTCTTGAATGTGGCAACAACAATTCTGTAATGACCAAGGTTGCGTTTGAAAAAAGCAAAAAAATCAGTAAAGTGGGAGTAACTTCACCTTAGTACACATTTTGTAATATAGAATCAACACTTGTTTAGGTTTGCATGTATTGCTTGTTGACGCTACTCATGAGTCTGTGGTAGGGGTGGGACGATAATCGATAATTCTATAATATCGTGATAAAAAATTTCCCGTTGATTATTATATCGCTTTTTTTTTAATTTATCGAATTATCGTCCAAACCCTGATGCTTAAATTGTTATCTTGGAAACCGTAACAGCTAGAAAAAAGTGGTTTGCATCATTGCTTATGGAATTCCAAGGGGCCAGTCTATCTCCACCCAAGTGTGTGCAGTACTGTTGCTAGCCACTTTATCTGATTGGAGAGTTAGTTGAATGCAAACAAGCATTAAGTAGCAGCACAACTGCTAAATTGTTTCTACATGGTGACGAAGCAACGGACAATGGCAATTGCCTTTAGTGGCGAATGGCGATCGAGTGCCACACAATTCACATTCGCGGTGGTTGCACTGTAGGCTTCAGTCAAGGTTTTTTTAATTAATGTTTTTTTCCCCAGCTGATTTTTCCAGCCTCAAAATTTGTTTTATCGAAATGTTATCCATTATCGTGATAATATTAAAAGTTTTATCGGGATAAAATGTTATTTGTATTGTGACACTCCTAGACTGTGGATAGAAATGACTATATGCCAAACCTAAAGCCAGTACGGTACTGCTATTTTATGGATGTGCTGAAAATGAGAAAATAGGAGGAAGACAGCAGTACATTGTTTTCAGTCTCTAATCATTGCCAATCTTCTAAAATAAATAAAAATTTTTGTCTTATCAATTTTCTTAGTAATGGTGATTAGTGTGTAATGAATTTAACTAAAACTAGCACACATTTCGTAAACCAAATTTATTAGTACATCAATTTGTAGCCCATTTAGAAGCAGCTTTTAAAACATGATCCACCTCTGGATATGATCCAATCCTTTGTGCACACAACAATTACTTCACTATAAATAGAGGATTTAGGTAGAAACAGTGAATAAAGCTGCACAACCTGTTTTCTCAAACCTTACATAAGCGAAAACAGCACAAGATGTGTAAGCTTGTAATTTGATCGTTGGACACATGGAAATTTAGGGAGCAAATTTTGTCCACCCCTTAATTTGCCGACTTTTTCAAAGTTGAAAAAAAAAGAAGTAACCTGTATAGCTTGGATGAAACACCAACTGGTCCAGTATAGCACTAAACACCAAATGAGGAATATACATGCCCATACAATGTACGCGTGTTGTAACTCTTGCTTTGTCTTTCACTGCTTGTGACAGAGTCACATGTGGGAATGCTACAGGTTTTGCTTTTTGCTATAGGCCAGCATCGCCAAAATCTTATTTATCAAGCATTAACTTCTTAACACGCGTGAGAATAGGCAATTTCCACCTGACTTGCACTTGGCTTGAGAAAACAAAATCAGGCTGACCACTCATCCTGTATATCCTATATTTTCTGTAATAAGTTTTTTGATCTCCACACACTCATTCGTTTAGCAATACAGTAAATCCCCGCAAATAAGTCTTGGGGTTATTAGAATTTCAGCCCAGCTCTGCATACACCAATAAACCCTGTTGCCGCAGGTTAATGGATTTGTTTAGGAAATTTGGAAAGTTAAACATGCACGAGAAAACAATTAAGTTTTAAAATAATAAAACAAAAAATTAGTGAGCAAGAAAAAGTATTGGAAAAAGGATTGCAGGAAGCATCAAAGAAGCCAACTCTTGGTATAAAAAATAGAATGAAGACTGCAGCACAGAAAGAATGAGCTAATTAATGTATGAGAGCACAACAAGAGAATATTGAAAGTAAAGAAAAAAATGATCAACAGTGTGACTGACATGGGGGACACAGCAACAAGGCTGGTAAAGAAAGTAAGCGTAGGCTATTTTTCTGAACCTATAATCCTCAATAATAATTCACATATTTTTCCTATAATTTCAGACTTGAATGTGAGTGGTCAGCCTGCAAAATGCATCCCTCATTTCCAGGTGTGAACTAACGCATGCTTGAACTATTAGAAGCTTAAGTGCTACTTTTTACTCGTACTTATTAGGTAAAAACCTGCACAGCCTAGTTTTAACTTAGTTTTTCCGCAAAAGTAAAAACAGTCACTAGTTTGACAAATGGCAACATGGGATGAGGACTCAATACAAGCGGTAGAACGTGTTGCACACGCTTCCTTTATGTCACTCGTGGCAAGAATTCTTGCTCGTGGTGATAAAGCGGCCCATTGTCGTTTAGGTCAGACCATTCACACGTAACTCATTATTCGTTCAAGTAACGAGAAAAATAAATTGAAAAATTGTGGTGCCAATTTTATCGGCTCCTCTTGAATGGCACTTTGACTTAATTTATTTGGATATAAAACGCCATCCAGATGACCAGAGCCAGGCAAGACAGATCAATAAGCCAAGCCTGACTCTAATCATTAAAATACCCCCAGCAATGTTGGATACTATTACACGCTGCCACTTGCAAACAGACCCTTTTTTGTGCTCTATCAATGTGTTAGCTGCAATCAATAGATGCAAGGTGTGTTGTCAGTCTTCACCCCAACGTACAATTTTCAAGTATTTTTTTTTTTTTGTAAACCAGTACATGGGTGGGAAGCCATCTAATTTCCAATATTGAATTTTGGAGTAGGGTTTCTGGCTTTTGGTAGAATGAATCAACATATTTTGTAAAACAAATCAAGAAAAATGTGTGCACGAACTGGAATAGTGCTAAACCGGCTTATATTGTAGAAATGACCAATATCTTTCCTGTTTAGAAATTTAGCTTTCCAAATGCTAGTTATTTTAAAGGATAATTTTTGTGTGGATCATTGGCTTTAGTAATCTTGACAGAAACCTCATTTTTTAAAACAAAATTCTCACGGGCAGAATTTCTAAATTTTGATCCACAATGTAAACAAACTGTAACTGTTTTAACCTTTGGAAATCCTTCCATTTGGTCCCATAATTAACCTTACTTCAAAATGAGTTATGGTTAATTTCACTATTTTAAACTGAATTATCTTCCAAGTGAAAATCTCCATCCAAAGTTTTACCAAATGTAATCAGATATAAAGCTAAACAGGCACACAGTTACCCTATTTCCAGTGCATTTGCTTACATCAAAGCACTCAAGAAATTGTTTTAACAAAGGCAACATTTTAATTGAATTGTTTTAGTTTGTCATGGATGTGTAGGTACTGATATGTTTATAATCACTTTATTTGTATATACGCAAATAAAAGTTATTTTTTAGGCCTCTATACAGTTCTCAATCTCTCCTTTGAAAAATGAACGTATTTAGTGATGCGAGTGTAACTAAATTTTTTTTTTTACATATTATGAAAAATATTTTTTGCACTAGGCCTAACAAATTTGTTTGTAGCCATCTTGGGAAGAGGGGCCATGACTATCGATTTTAGCCCTTTTTTTTGGAGGGGGGGGGGGCAAAAAATGGTCTAAACTGATACAATTGTCTGTTGGTGGAGTTTGGCATGCTGCAGTATTTACAAATTATTTTATTGGTGGTAACATACAATTCTAAGCCTCAAACTAGCATTTTCAGCAATGTAAAGTTTTAAAAATGCCTCAGTTTCTCGGGACGCCCACCCACCCTTCATATTAATTGCCAAATGCTACCAATAACTTTCTACACTGGCATTCTCAAGGTAGACAGCAGGAAGTGTTGTAGCCATTGTTTGTGGTATGGACGTCTCCATAATAACTGTATATTGCTTTATTTCAAGTCAAGAACACAAACTGGTATGACTTGATACGTACAACAGATGCTTGAAGAGGACGACTTGGAAAGTTTTTAAAAGAACATGTAGGCCTATTACAAATTTTGAAAAGGAGCTGCACTTTTCATAAAATTGGAAGTTGGAAACGTGACAATTGGTGCAAATAGCTAGGCTACCGATGTAGCCTACTTTTGCTACAGGATATCATCAATAGGTACCCTGCTTTTGAAGGGTGCCTTTTTTGGGAGGGGGGGGGGGGGGAAGTGGAAAGAGACACATGAAGATTGTGTCTCATCTCTTGTCCAACTGAGCTGTGGCATCTAGTTGGAATATTCTCAATTATCTCAACCTCGGTCAACGACTCAACGCTGGACATTTTCTGGTCCGAATGCCCGAATTTGGCCCTTATTACACTTTTAGTTAAGGTTCAAATATGAACAGGTTATCTGTACAACCATTAGTTTGCTTGAGATGACGTTAAGGTTCAAGAAATTTAACTTAAAAGAACGAAAAAAATCCTGTAAAAATGTGAGTTTAACACAAAGAAACTCAGCATACAATACCATAACATTAATGTAAATCAATCCTCTCTGGATACCTCGCAAATTAGGCTCATTTGTATTGCCAGGCAGTTAAACCCAATAAAGTGTATCAGCGTTTTTTCAACTGCCACTTGATTGTGTAAAGTTTAGGCTGTTCATTTGTGTGTGTTTTCCTTCTTTTTTTAACTTCACTGGGCCGTACGTAACGTAAAGTCAACTACATGAATGGGCTCATTTTTCTAACCTTACTGATATTTGAGGAGGAGAAATAGTTGTAATCAACTGAGACTAGCATTTCAAATGCTGTTGTGGTAAGGGACCAGAATAAATTCCATAGCTGCTGAAGAACTTGATGGTATCTCTCCCTACATTGACGTTTGCCAGGGAACTTTGCAGCTTCTTTCTAGTTACTGATTGTATCTCATTATTTCAAGCAACTACGCACTTCTACCACCATAACTGTAAGTTGCGAACACGGCTTCTTTACTCGCCAAAATAAAAAAAAACACTTTTTTTTTTATTTAATTTTTGCTAATAAGGGCAACCACTCTTGTGAATCACTTCTGGGCAGAGATCCTATCCAATGTTTATTTTCATTTCTTACTCTTAAAAAAAAAGTCACAGGAAGTTTCATAACGAAAATAGAATGGGCACTTTTTCAAGTTTTGTGTAGCCCAACAACCTCTCAACTTAAAAAAAAAAATGCAGAAATGAAAAATAGCCCTGTCTTGTCACTCAGTTACGCATTCAGAAATTTTTTTTCCCAGTAAGTCGAAAAAAAACCCCAGATGTTATGAAACAACAGCTGTGTGGTGTTAGGGATGCAGATAAAATAAAACGTAGAAAGAGTGTGTTCCTTGTATTCCGAGCGACTGTTTACTGTCTTGTATTTTAGACAACAGAAGGTTGTTAGTAAATTTGAAGGGAGGATGGGTCGGGGGACAAAATTGGCAATTTGTGGCATCGTTGCATTTTACACATTAATAAAGTGTGATAATTTAGTGGCATTATTTTAGGGTAAAAGGCTACTTATGGCTCCACAGGGTAAATACTCGTAAGGTAGCGTGTACAGGTAAAAGTACATAAAAGCACTAGTGACAATGAATGCAAAATCTTTCAGCTAAAGAAATATACATGTTTAAGGTCAATCCATCTGTACATTTTGTTTGCGCTAAACCATACACGAGGGTTGGGAGACAGAGAAAATTGTCGTAGTGACAGCCCATCCAAACGTAGGGAAAATAAATGCGATAGGACGAGCACGTTCGTTCTTTTCATTGCTGCAGTGAAAAAGGGACAGCATGTTCATTCTTTGCAAAATAGCAATAAAAAGGGCGCGCGTGTTCATGCTGTGCATGTTACCGGTGAAAAAGGCCGACCAGCCAGCAATGTCAAGGGTGATGTCGTTTATCCTGTTATTTATTCATTTAATTATTTTTTAAGCTAACAATGACAAAATAAAGAATGTGCACATTAGGAAATTTTGTAGCCTATAGTCTACAATATATTAAACTAGCTAGGAAATAATGAATGTTATAACAAGGTAGGGCGTCAACACATTAGTTATTCGCACTTACTAACGTGGCCAACAACACAATACAGCTCCAAACTAAGATCAGCAATGGAGCACTCATTACAAATGTGTTTTGCTTCTAAGTTTACTATTTACAACAGAAAAAGTGTTTTTCAAAATAAGTTCTAGATAAAAATGACAATTAAATTATAAAGAGGAAAAAAATTTAATTGCTAGTATCGTCCAGTGGTTTTCCTACATTTGGTAAATTAAAGGTACCTGCATCCTTTCAAGTAACATTACTTAATGCAACTGCAAACACATTCATTTTCCTGTTTTTTTTCTTCATACAAGACAGTTTTGCTCCATTCATTTAGACCTATGTCACGTCGATGTTGAAAGGGTTTTTTTTAAGAATATGCCAACTAGAAAATCCTCAGTATATGAAAATAAAAACATCAGCCTAATAGACCTTGCTTGTACATTCACAACACAACAACAGTAGCAAGGTACTTTTTCTCAAACCTACACCCATACTCGGCTCGTAACATCGCGCCGTCCCGTTATTTTTTTTCTGTTTTTTTTTTTTCTATTTTCCTAATCTTTTTCTCAAGGCTACACCCACAAAATGGTAGAATGAAAAACAACAAAAGGCTGACGTAATGTAGGTTCCATCTCCAGCCGGTAGTGCTTACATCACCATACATCATCTAAGATGAATAAACCGAGCATTTATTTGTCAGCCCCTTAATGTTCAGGGCGAGGTCATAAGGAACCGACAAGTGGGTCAATGACAACAACAAGCACACACTCACGTTATGAGGTAGGCTAGGTCAGTTACATTTGCCTCGGGCAAGAACTTTCTGCTTCAGTTATTACTGCAAAAAACACATGCCTTTCGTTTTTGTGTGTCTCTTGCAATAAATAACACACTAAAATAGCCAAGTCTAAAAATAGTCCTACTCATTAAATTGTCAATCAAAAATAAACTTATCTAAACTACAAGTTGCACTTGACAACAATCACTTCTCTGTGCAAAGAAGAAAAAAAAAAGTCTTACTGTGAAGGTTCGTATGGAACTCGAGCAACGCAAACTCCTACCGATATATTGTTGCTTATACGTGGACTAATTACCCCCCTCCCAGAGTATGTGTTTTAAAAAAGATTTACATAGGTTTTTTTTATACATTTTTTTAGTCCTAAGCTGTGTATAGGATAACTCGCTGAATTTTCAAATTAGTAAGGCCATTAAGAAAAAATGTTGCTTGTAGGCCACATGTGGGTCAACCTTCTTTTCTTACTGGCCTTAAAAATTTTAGATTTTTTTGAATAATTTCGCCAAATATTTACTGATTTTAACATTCCTGTACATTTTTTATACTTGAGAGCTGTTGAATGGTGCAGCCATAAGTCGATGGTTTTAAAATTATTATTTTCCAGTTATTTAGCAAAAACCACTTATTTAGATAAGTCCCAAAAGTTGAGTGTGTCAGGTCTTACAGAAAATGTTGACGCAGAATGAATTTCCTCCATGTTAGCAATTTAACCCGAGATCTGTTGTTCCATGAAATGCCTTTGTCCATTATTTAGCATTTTAGGTTACTTTAAAAACGAATGAAAATAAAAAGGGTCTTGGTAGTGATCTTGAAAGATGAAAATGCCCCAAACCCAACCTTAATTCTCCTTATTTAAAAATGAGCATTTTACATTGAGGTTCCATAATATTCAAAAATTGATTGAAGTTTTAACTCACTCAACTGGATAGGTACGACGGCAAATTTTTTATCCTTTCCTTTATATAACCCATAACCGCCTGAAAGAAATTTCACACCCTTTTTTTTTAGTGGTACTTGGGTCGGTTCTCGGATTCGAACCGGCATTCTCTTGGTTTGGAGCCGACGACGCTGACCACTGGGCTGTGACTGCCCGCTTTGCTCGTGGTCCCCGGGGACCCCTCACAAAGCTCGCGCTGGGGCTTAGTTTTTCGCTGTTGTACGTTGAAGGCGTACGTTCGTATCTAGGCGGTTATGGGTTAAAATTGTTATTTACACATATTTTATGAAGTTTTTAGAGCGCTACATCACGTCCTTCTTCCTTGCTTGTCGCGGTTTGTGTTGATCGTTCTGTGTGTTTGAATTTATTGTTACTCCTTATTTCCCTTCTCTAAATAGCGACCCAACAAATTTTTTTTTTTTTAGAAAATGTTGCCATAAGATGGACTTTTGAATTATGGAATAAAAATAAGCCTCATTACTAGGTTTTTTCTTAAAGGTACACTCATCCATGTTGGCTTTCCTGTATGACTCAGTTTTGCAAAATTTTTTTGTTTTTTTTTTCGTCCGAGTTGATTTTGTGACATTAACTCTAACCTGTGTACATGTTGCAAACGCTATTCTGAACAGGCCGCACGACATATTACCGGAAGGATTTATGTGCCTTTAATTCTTTTTGAGTGGCCTAATGGACCGGTATTATGCAGGGGGGAGGGGGGGGGGACTTTCCGTAGCCTGTCAGGGGGGATGGGGGCATACTTTTTAGTCTGCTTTGGGTGGGCGTGTTACATTTCTAAAATCTTTTTGGAAGAAATGGGCCAACTCATTAAGGTGAAATTAAACTTTTTCTTGCGTACAGAACTGAACTTCAATCTTTTACTAGGAGGTAGGCCTGACATGTGTACCATATGCATTTTTTCGGTATTGGGTAAAAAAAAAATTCTTCATCCCCAGCAGTACATAATGACCTGCCCGTAAGGGTAGCAGCAAAATTGGAGATTCAAACTACGAAACATTTTTAATTATGGAAGTGTCAAAAGATAGGCAAGTAGTCTCTCACAATACCCTAGGTCTGGTTGGGATTTTACTCGGGTCTGCAACTGGTCCCATGATCAGCTGTTTATAAGCAATTGGAGTGCGCTTAGAAGATACTTTAACACATTTGACTCAACAGTTTCTCTGAACCGACTTAAAAATTAAAGATATTTCCAATGCTAGGATGCAAATGTTTATCCAGTAAACCACTGATCACCGGCGGGGTGGGGGGGGGGGGGTGGAGAGATCTTATGCTTTACTTCGAGATCCTCCTGAAAGGACTAGCGTTTCTAAGTAAATTCAGTTACTCATCTAATTAATGTGCAATCAAACGGTGGCATTTTAGTAGTTAATTTCTAAGAGTTGGTTCCTCTTTGACGAAAAAATTATACTCAATTTTCATCCCAGTTTTAACTCCTGTAGTTTCTGTCTGAATGAGCTAAAAGAACGACCCAAAGGGAAAAATAGAATTAGGGAAACATTCTTTGTGCAAGAGTCAAGTTTAAATTATGGTCAACAATGGTTGCAGTAGGATTTGGTCACGTCACATTGCCTGGTCAACCCAGAGCGGGAATTAGTCACCTGTAAAATGTTCAAGAATAAACATTGCTTGCATAAATGCATAGGCTGATCTACGACAGAAATAGGAACTCCACCTCTCCCTGCTTTGTGGGTTCAAGGGGGTTTGAATAGGGGATGTTTAGGTGCCAACTGAGGCATAACCTCCTTAAAGGTCGGGGCATATTTCTGGCCACGTTTTGATGTAGCGCTTTGATTTTTGTATAGTTTTACAATAAGTTCCATCTTTCAACTACTGTATTAGTCGTTCTAAATTAAATAAATGGATGTAATTAGACTTAAATGAAATATGAAGATGTAAATTATCCAACAAGGGTAATTAAAACGATTTATCTTAATTAGAAGCTAAGCTATGGCAGTTTATCTATGATGTAGCGCTTTGGTTTTTGTATCGTTTTACGGTAAGTTTCATCTTTAAACTAATGTAGTAGTCGTTCTAAATTAGATAAACGGATGTAATTCGGCTTGAATGAAAGTTTGAGATGTATATTTTTCAACAAGGGTAATTAAAACGATTTATTTTAATTAGGAGCCAAGCTAAGGTAGTT
>JAHWFP010231670.1:33918-44401 GCA_023313725.1 Lithobius niger | reverse complement strand
AGAAATTAGTGAGGGGTCATGAATTTTTCGAGCTCACTCAAAGAAGGTCCTGGACTGTTGGCTTTGTTACGAGGGGGATCTCGAAAAAACGTTGACCAAACTAGAGGAAAAATACAATTCTAGGCAGCAAAACTGGCACTTTCAGCAGTCAACATTTCTAAAAACGCCGCGTATAACGGCAGGTTCCCTAGACTTCGCCATCATACAAGTTTTTATAAGCTTTTGACGTTACTTCTAGTGTTACCCGTTGTGTTTTAGAACCACTTTCCAAACTGTTTTTGCACTATGGGGTATATTTCATGTTGCACGTGTTGATGTTTGAAGGTCATGGACACACTGACTCGAACTGCCTTACTAGTGACAATATGCATTCTTTACATCAAAATTTATTCTACCGTCATCAATCATGAATCTCGATCCAAACGTGGTTTAAAGAACACTTCTCTGAATATTTTCAGAAACATACTTTAAAGGTACATCCCATCTGCCTTATAACAGCCACGCGTAGATCGCCATCCGCGCATCGTAGCGAGGAACGCAGTTACTGTCTTAGTTTACCTTGCGCCTAACAGACGAACTCGCATGAACGTATTAATTGTGTCGTCACAAACCGGAACGATTTTCGTATTTTAAAATCACACTTTATAATTTTTCAGGTTAGTATCTAGTAATTTTTCTTAGGAGACGTATTGGCATAAATAATTTTAATTTTTACCGCATTAATCTTTTAGATTTTTGAGCTCGTGGTAATTATTAGCAAACGTTTAAAAATTAGTACATGCACACACACACAGTTGAAACGTCAAGGGTATTGTAAGCGCGCAACGGATCATATAATCGCAGGAAGCTAATAAATGTAGTTCCCAATATTCAACTGAAAATCTCCTAGGCGCCACATTTTAAAACGGATTTTTAGCAAGGGATTGACTAACGGTAAGTAAATAGAACTTTGGGGCCGTACTTGATGTGGAGGATCGAGAAAAATGGCATGGGGAGGAATGATCCTTTAATTCATGGTTCGTTTTCCACACAATTGAGAAACTGTCGATGCGAAATGCTATTTTTTAATTAGACCAGCGGAAATCATCTACACTTAATCCGAAAAGGCATAAGAAATGATTACTTTTTGAGGCAGGGTGGGGGTCAGAAGAGGTTTATAGTGTCCCCGGCCTATCTTGAGTTCTCCGCAAACGAACACAGATAATTGATTGTACATTTTCAGTAGCAGAGTGCCTTGTTGATATCCAAGATGGTTACAAAAACAATGGCGGCCATCGATTAAAGCCACCCCATCCACAAAGACGTAGCCGCTCACAAAAAACTTGCAGGACTCAAGATGCACCGCGCACACAATAGGACCTTGTGTGGGGGATCAGGTTTTTCCAGGGTCTTGGAAGGGGAAGTTATCGAACATTTGGAGGTCACATTTTCAATTCCTCCGGCCACTCTCCCGCGTCCCCCCCCCCCCCATGGTCGGCCGTTTAGCCCGTATGGTGCCGCAGACCCTTTCATGAATAAAGTAAAACCCTAGTTTGGGTTTAGGTCGGCCATCGAAACGATGCTTGGTTCTAACGCTCTTCTGAAACCGTTTACAATCGCCTGTCAACGCTGATGTCTCTTCCTACGGATGTCGTTTCGGTGGCTACTGTGGATGCTTTCCGTCATCGTCTGGGGCAAGTTGATCTGAAACGTTTCCTAAAAAGACCGGAATTTTGTTTTATCTGATGTTTTATGTTTTGAAAATGTATGGATCGGTGTAAGCGGCTCTCAGCCCTGCCGTTTCCTTTACACCCTAACTGGTGTTCAAACCACTCATTAATATTATTATTATTATGTGATGGAAATTTTTTACTCGCAAGTGTATTCCGTATCAATAATATTTGATGCGTCGTGTGGTACATTAGTTGAATAAAAAAAAATAAAACAAAACAATGTCAGCGCAGTGATTGCAGTAAAATAAGCAATTGTTTCTAAATCAACGTTCCTACAAGTAGCGTTGCAGTGTCAAGAGCTCGAATTAACACGGATGTACACTGATATCCGTGTTAATTCGAGCTCTTGGCACTGCAACGCTCCTTGTAGGAACGTTGATTTAGAAACAATGACTTATTTTACTGCATCACTGCGCCTACATCGTTTTTTTTAATATTTTTTCATTCAACCGATGTGCCATACAGACGCATCACATATTATTGATACGAATAACCGTCAACACCATCAGTGACGCAGTAAGTTCTATGTGAATTGATGAAGCCCCATATCTTTTGTTTATGAGACAAAAAAAATCTCACGCAGAGATAAAAAAACAAAAAAAAAAAACAATAACTGACTGCACGCAAAGAGCCGCGTTAATGCAGCCGGGCAGAGACGAAAGCTCCGCCCTGCGAAGAGAGTCGGCTTCCCTTACGAGCACGACCAGAATTGAGCAGACTTAACTACTGAAGGGTGAAAGATGCAACGGTTGGCGTTATATGGTTTTTCCAGTTTGAAGTCATGCCAGTTTTCGATCCTAATTCCAGTGATTAACAATCTTAATTCCAGTGATTAAGTGGTTCCTTCCACTTCTTTCGTGACTTCGTTGCCGTTTTTATCTGCCACATTAGAGTAGAAATTAAAAGCACCAAAGATAGCAAGTCAATAAAAAAGGCCGTGAAAGTGCGCAAATATGCAATAAAACATGCCTCATTACAATTAATAACACACGCCCTCAAGTGTAATGCAAATTTAAAAAACAGCACAAGTATCATGCCATGGTCAAGTCAGAACGCTCAAACGAATTTCAAAATTAAATCAACCAAAAACGTAAAACTAAAATCCCAGCTACCCTGAGCAGAACAGGATAGCAATAAGTTGAAGCTGACAAAAAAAAAACAGTGTTTTTCCTCTTCGGTTTTTTATGCGATTTTTCTCACGGCTTTTTTTATAGCTTTTTTTCCTTGACTTTTTGCTTGCAGCATTTTTTATCCACACACGCGTGCACCTATCCACACACATGACTGATTACAAGTATGTCAATCGCTTTAGTATCCAATGGTTAGTGTCCAGATCTAAAGTGGATCGCCTAAGTATCGCCTAAATGCCCATTCAACTAGTACAGTAAGCCACCTGATACACATACGCTTCATCCACGTGACGTGACTCGGATTCAAACCAACCCTTCACTGCTCAGCTATGCTCGTTCGCCACAGTTTTGAAAAAACGATAAAAATAGCATTTAAAAACATTCAAATTTTTTCATAACTAGCGAATAGGCATGTCTTACCAGGCTAAAATACAGTTGTCTGTTACGGTCAGAACAAGTATTCTTCGGGCCCGTGTGCAAGTTAACAAAAAGGGTTTCCCCCCCCCCCCCCGCTCACCCAACAGAAGAACAATTATAAAGAATGTGAAAAAAAATTTTGTTACAAAATAAAGGAACCTATGGTGCCTCGATGACGACACCACCAAGTTGTCGTTATGTTGTAGGTAGCAGAACCCAGAAGATGTTACCACGCAAATACATCACAGAACCAAAAACGCAAGCTATATTCAAGGAACAACCAAATAAACACGATAAACAAAACCAAAATGTCCCACGCGCGCACCCCGATTCAGCCCGTAATTTTCGTGTAGGAACACTTAACGCGAAGCCAGTGCACCGTCTGGCAGAAGAAAACTCAAGCTGCCGCTGCAAGGCCAACTGGAATAGAAGCTTCAGGGCCTACGTGATAATCAAGCCCGAAGGCTGCCCTGCTCTGCTCCGCCAATTTGTAGTGCAGCTAAACTATTTATTTTGGTTTTTAGTCTTCTGTACAGCCGTACCGGCTGAGAAGACTATTGCAACGACTTCGTCCGTCCGTCCGTCGCTTTTTTCAACTTCGCAACGGTACCAGAAATTGACGACCACTGTTTACAACGTTCGATTCAGTGTCAAAAGTTAGTTAAATAACATGACAAAGTCAAACATCGTTGCCTCCTTACAACTAATAGACTTCTTCGACGTAACTAAATTAAATAATAACATTTCATCGTCGAATTGAAATCCTAAAGATTTGTGTTAATGCAGCCATAAAAATAAAAACATTTTAGCTTCGTTTAAAAGAGTCTTGTCGCATTGTTGCATGAATGAATAGGTTTACGATCGAACCAAATTATCCATTAGGCCTATCTGCTACTTACGAAACTAAAACTGCCGTTAAAAAAATTAGGCCTAAAAAATTAAAATTGGGTCTAAAATCACGTTACCATGGCAATGTCAATAGTTGCTACGAGTCGCTGCTGCAGCGTTTCTCCTGTCCTTCCCTACTACCACTGATCTATATACGCTACACTGCGCATTACGTTGTAACACTGTAACTGTGTGCACGGAGGCATACCGTGTTGCAAAAATGAATAGGCTTACAGTATACAATCCAAATCTCCGTTAGTTGTTACTTACAAAATTAAAGTTATAAATTAGGCCTAAACTCTGACAATTAAAACATAAAATATATAGCTTAAAAGCTAACACATTTGTAACGGGCAATTCTGATGGTTACTGTTTTTAGATTATATAATAGAGATAGCTGTTGCAATGCGTGATAGAGAAGTGTGCCTCACTATTGGTAGTGGCAGAACTGTACAGAAGATCGGATGCGACTAGGTAGTCGCTGTAGCCGCTTGTTTTTTTATGTGGTGATTTTGGCTATTGGCTTAATGGGGGTTTGCGTTTTCGTTTAAATTCACCTGCCATTATAATTCTGTATTGTGCAGGGCCATTGCAGGGCCCTTGTCAGCCAGGCAGGGCCCGTGCTCAGCTGAACACCCTGAAAACTCTGCTGGTTCGCCCCCGGCTAAGTTTCAACCTTTAGCACCATATAGAAATGTGTACCGTGCAGCTATCGAGAGCAGCAGTGTTTTACATTGTTTAGGTTTAGATTTGCACAACCAGCGGCCGCGTGTTTACCTATACTCCCCCAAAAATGCCTACGCTACAGCAATCGTGTCGACCAAACAATTCGCAAGGATCAATCAGCACTAGACGCCAGATCTCGTAAGGGTCTTCGGTTTGGATTTGGGCCCATTCACCAGGCTCCATTAATAATATCTAGATGGAGTCAGTGGATTTCAAAGACGTCTCGCTTCTCGGGGCTCGGATATCCCGCACATGAATTACCAAATCCTCCGGAAAGACAAGATTTATCCCGGTTCCTTCCTGCTTTCCCGTCTCTTCCCTCCGTATCAACATGTTCGTCTCATCCAAGAAACGGAAGCGATTAGGGAGTCTTACTTCCGGTGAGCCAGCCGCGTTCTGCTTCTCCGAGAATGGTGACGCTATATAGAAGGCACATTAGCGCCATACAATCCTTTCCTCCCTCTAGCGTCAAAATACGCGTTTTGAAAGAACCAGGAGTTGCATAAAGTAGGCCCGTAGGGACCGACGCCGGAGTATCGAATCGTAATAATACCCATGATCCATCTCTGTGTTCTAGTCGCGACCCCATGTGGCCAGTTGTCTAACGAGTGGTCCTAATTTAATATTTCATGGCTAACGCACATAAAAAAAACTATTTTGGGCACAATTTTAGATATTAAATACGTTTGAAAATATCATTCATGATACGATTGGTCCAATCAAACTACTTCTGTCAAGCAGCAGCGTCCAAATGGCGTTGAATCGAGAAATATGTTTCACTTCTTTAAGACAAGGCCGAAAGACAAAGAAATCGCGTGTTTCGCCTCCTAGCTTCACGCAATTTTCAAGCATGTAAAATAGCATTCTGGCGACATCGAATCCGCTGGCCTGAAGCCGTAACGCGAAAAAAAAAAACAGAAAAAAAAACAGTAGCTTCACTCCCAGATGGCCTTGTGGCATGATCAAGTTATAACATGGATACTCTCATGTCTTCGTATGTGTACTGTATCCTCCTGAAAGAACCTCTTTATAAATTAAAGGGACACCCGGCCTGCCTTATAACATTCAGCCTGCCTTATAACAGTTCGCACTGGTCGCCTTCCGCGCATATACGAACATAAAAGGTCATCTGAGATAGTAGCTGTGTTCTTCGCACCGAAAGAACGTAGCTGCTGTCTCATTTGGCATTGTGCCTTATAGCCGAACCATCATGAACGCATTAATCGTGTCGTCACAAACCGGAATGATTCTCGTATTTTAACATCACAATTTATAATTTTCTAGGAGAGTGTTTTGTAATTTTGCTTCGGCGATCTATTGGAATAATTAATTTTAATTTTTACCGCATTACGCTTTCATATTTTTGATCTCATGGTAATTATTTGCAAATTAGTACATGCGCACACAGAGATGAAACGTCATGGTTATTGCAAGCGCGTAAAGCATCATATAGTTACGGTTCGTTCGTAAATAAAGTTCAATTATATTCATAAGAAAATCTTCTAGACGCCACATTTTAAAACGGATTTTTACCAAGGGATTGACTAACGGTAAGGAAATAAACCTTTCGGGTCGTACTTGATGTGGTGGATCGAGAAAAATAGCGCTGGGAGGTTTATCCCTTTAACACAGTCCGTGACAATACGTGTTTGTTTTTTTTTCAATTATAAGACTTGTAAATTGTAATACGAAGGGGCTCCACCCGCTCGTCACCATTGTGTTGAACTACGGCTTACATCACTAAGGTTAACAGCAGTATACCCGTACTAGTAAATTGGGTTAAGAGTAGTGGCACACAAACACGGTCTCCTAGACTTTTATTTTATTAAAGAGTGACGTCACAACACGTGACTTCACAAGATATTATACAAGGTTGATGGAGTTACAACAAGCCTACATGCTAGGAGTGTAGGTAGGAATAACATAGAACACCAAACGAGGGGTGTAAACTCGCGATATGAGGGGCGGAGGCTGGCCTATGCTTCACTCTTCCCCCCCCCCCTTCCGGGACGGTGTTTTTTTCAAAATAATTAATTTTTTTTAAATATTCTATTAATTTTTTTTCTGCTCTGTAACCCCAGTTTGCACTACGAATATTACTTACGGTTTTCGTAATATGGGTCCTGAATCACTGTCAGTCAGCATTACATCATCTAGTAGTACCATGCGGGGAGGGGGGGGGGGGGAGGCCATCTCTTTAGGGCTCCGACTTTGTAACCTCAGTCACCCCGGTATTTACGAGCTTATTTAATTTCCAACATCTTCTTTTCCATAAAAACAGAATTAATTAGTTCTTACTAGTAAGCTCAGAACGAGGTTCTGGTTATGATGGACGCTAACTAGACATGACCGTCATGCAGCAGTCTTAAAACAGGAAAAGACGGCACGAAAAGGTCAAACAGAGACAATGTAAAGAAACGGAACAACGAAACGAAGACTTAAAAATCCCCCAAGACCCCAGAGCGCTTTTCCCTTAAACTTTGATCCTTCTTTCTAGTTCTCTAAATGTATTCTTTTTTGATATTTTTTTTTGTCCTTAAAAATCCGTCGATGCGGAGAAAAGAGTTCCGTTCGTGAATTTTTTTTTTTTTTTGCTACGAATTTCGGGAAAAAAATCTTTTATATTATTTGCTGTGGGCCATAAAAGGCTTACAAACGACAAAGACTCTTCGGAAAACAATATATCTTTTACGAAAACGGGCGAAGGAAAACAGTCAAAAGTCACTGGGAATGATTAAAAGAAAACAAAAATCATTCTTTTTTGTGTGACGATAGACGAAAACGATGTATATCCTGTAAGCGCTAGGTGAATGACCGTTTAAAGGGCGTTAACGCTGTAAGCAATCTACTCAAGTCAAGATCGAAATTAGGTAGCATTACATTAAATCAGAATGCCGCACTCGTACACAGTACTTCCACTTAAAAGATGGAAAAAGGGTTCAGACATTTTTTTAATTCTCAATTTCCCTGACAATTCCATGTTTTCCAGGTGCATCCAATGGCAATTTCCAGGTGTTTACAGGATGTTTAGTTACGGAAACAGCCAGTAGCTAATGTTTTTATTAATGTTCGGTGAAAAAAATCCAACATCCTAGAAAATAACTGTTTTACTAGTCCAGATGGGACATTTCCATCTTTTAAGTGGAAGTACTGTGTACCAACATCACAGATGTTGGTACCAGCCTAAGATTTGGTTTATTAGAGCATTATCGAAAAAACTAGAACATTTTAAAGCACAAATTAAAAAATGTGCTACTGGCTAGGATTTTGTTTCCGATCTACTAATTCAATGGAACTTACCAGTTCAGACACAAAGGCATTTAAAAAAAAATAATTTCTCTGACCTTTCCCTGATTTTCAAAAAAAATCTCGTTTTCCCAGAATTTTCCCTGAAATTTTCGGCTCTACTTTCATGTTCCTTAAGATTCCAGATTTTGTCTGAACCCTGGAAATTCGATGGCTCAACAAGAATTAAATAAATGCAGATGCAAACCTATTTACGTTGCCTTTTGGACTTATATGTCAGACTGCCTGAGCGGGAATCGAATCCACGACCTTTGAAACCAAACACCGAGTCGTACTGACATGGCCTGAGTTAGCTTCACATTCGTACACAGTGCTTCCACTTTAAGAAAAAATATTTCCCTTTTTTTGCGATGCAAAGGGAAGAAAAATTTTAAAATGGGGGAAAAAAAGGGAATATTTAAATCAGTATCCCGAATTTCATAATAGAACACCTAGGACAAAATAGTACATTCACAGTTCACATTACTATCCTAAACGTAATAAAAAGAGCACCCGTAAAATAGCGTGGAGCGTCATAAAAGAGCACCCGTAGGGTTCAAAGGAAGCTTCTATGATAATATTACCGGACGTTCTATACCTTGTTCATGATCGCGACCCCATGCGGTCAAATGTGAAACGACCGAGTGGTTCGACAAAGACAAAAAAAAAGTGGACGAGATTTGTAAATCTGTAATTCTTCCAACGGATTTATGAAGATTTACGGATCTGCTGGAATTTAAAGATTTACGAAAGATTTAATGATTTACATTAAGTTTTGCAAGATTTACACGGATTTGCAGAAGAGTTAAAGATTTACACAGATTTGAATGACTTGCACAAGATTTAGATGATTTGCACAAGATTTAGATGATTTGCACAAGATTTAGATGATTTGCACAAAATTTATGCCAGATTTACGTGATTTACAAGATTTGTACTAGATTTGCAAGATTTGTACAAGATTTGCAACGGATTTATAAATCTAAATCTCGGGTGGACGACATTTCTAACTTTTTCGAATCCTTCGGGAACGACTGATCACTAACTAATTTCTGGGATAACGCATGGCAAAAATACGCTGCATTGGTTTTAACCCATGATAAAAGCTCGAGTCCACTGATGCAACGATTAGTTCAGGCTTGCGTATCTCACGCGTAGATGACGCAAACCTGGACTAATATTAACATGAATGGTATTATTTGTTCTCTCCTATCTTGGGTTAAAACTGATGCAGCGTATATTTTACCATGTTATCCAGGTTCTACAGAGTAGACCGGTGAAGCAGATCGCTAATTCAACCTCACTGCTCACAGGGTAGAAATCATCGTGTTTCGTCTCCTGACTCAAGTTCACTGCCAAAAATTTGACGGCCTTTAGCGTTGCTTTGGTAAACTAAAATTCTGGCCATGTTCAATCAACTGGCATGAATCCCGCAGCTTCTCTCTCAGACAACTGACGAAGAATAACAAAGTGGGAGAGCTAACCAAAATTAGACTGAACCAAAGACTGGGGAAAGGGTTGGGGAACTTTGGGGTTAAGTTAGGTTAATAAAAAGGCTCAGCTTAGGTTGGGGGAAAAGAGCCTAACCAAAATTGGGCCTACTAAAGGCCTAAAAGCCAAATTCCCTTAACTAGTAGACCTAGCAGGGGTTGAAGAGGACCAGCCAGTTGGCTGGCCCGAAGGCTTTCTGATTTTACCATGCTAGCCCCTTGCTTAAATACGTTTTGGTTGCCCCTGATAACCGCGAAATAGCCAGGGTATTATGGGTAATGGAATGTTCTATTATGTTCTAGAGGCAGGAACCGGAAACTAAATCACAAGACATAGATAATGTCCACCTATGTAAGAATGGACATGCAAGTAACAAGATTTCCGACATACTCCACCACCCACACGAAGCTCTGAAAAAAATACACATCGCAAATCTTGTGTGTATACTTGAACACATACATCTTGTAACACTCTAACCATGTTGAATTTTTATTGAAACAATTGTCTGTAAAGCTGTAAGCTGAAAGAAAAACGCACACATTCAAGTACATGTCACTAATATGAAAGCTGTTGAAAAAAAAAGTATTCCCAAATGAACATGAGAAAATGATACCCTTCAAAGACGGATTTACCGTCAACATCTTGTCCAAATGACTACGAATGACAACTCTGCACGAAACTCCTCTACACACAAACTACGAGGTCCCAAGACTGAATCTTGCAGGAAAACTAAGAGGTACGAAGACTGACTCCTGCACGAAACCTAAGAGGTCCGAAGACTGACTCCTGCACGAAAACTAAGAGGTCCGAAGACTGACTCTTGCACGAAAACTA
>JAHWFP010231670.1:20983-33908 GCA_023313725.1 Lithobius niger | reverse complement strand
CTGACTCTTGCACGAAAACTAAGAGGTCCGAAGACTGACTCTTGCACCAAAACTAAGAGGTCCGAAGACTGACTCTTGCACGAAAACTACACTGTCCCAAGACTACTCAAACGACTCAACAAAAAACGATTACAGCTGACATAATGATACATGCCTTCAAGTACGGACTTGAAACTACAAATTACGATGCACCTCAAACGATCGAAAAAACATGGTTTAAGAAAACCAAAACTGCTAGAATGACTCACCAAAACTCGACACACCTGTCATAAATTAAGTTAGTTCTGAAAGCCGAAAATTAGGTTGATTTATGGGAAAAAAAACCCTTTGGGGGAAAAAAACCGTCGCAGAAATATTGCTCTTTATGAGCTTACCAACACAAATTGCATGAAAGGCAATTGAAATTGCTATAAGGCAACCAAACGCTAAAGTTAGTGTTCCCCCTTCACACCCAGATTCTAAAGTAGGCTTTACAGCCAAACTAAGCCTAAAATAAAAAATTGTCCGAAGTAAAAACATTTCGGTTTACCTCCCAAGTTTAAAACACCAAAAATTCAAAATAGACCTAAAAATAGGCTTAACGCCAAAAACCCTAAAAACGGATCCCCAAGACCCTTCTGCATGCCCCTACCAAATTTCAGCAAGATCTGAACACGTTAGGCTTAACTAGTAGCATAGGCCTAACTACACAATGGAACTTAAGGCCCAGGCTTAGCCATTGCTCGGCTTACCCACGTTTCACCTTAAGCTCCCAAAAACCTAAAAAGGGCCTAACAAAAACCCAAACAAGAGAACCCTAACTTGGGCCTAACTAAATTCGCAGTAAAGGAACCCCACCAGCCTTACTCCCGTGAAGAAAGAGCCCAAAGGGAACATCCCGAGAAAAAAAACCTTCCTAAACAGCCTTTCCCGGGTTTCGGCACCATGACGAAGAATAACAAAGTGGGAGAGCTAACCAAAATTAGACTGAACCAAAGACTGGGGAAAGGGTTGGGGAACTTTGGGGTTAAGTTAGAGTTAATAAAAAGGCTTAGTTTAGGTTGGGGGAAAAGAGCCTAACCAAAATTGGGCCTCTAAAGGCCTAAAAGCCAAAATCCCCCTAACTAGTAGACCTAGCAGGGGTTGAAGAGGACCAGCCAGTTGGCTGGCCCGAAGGCTTTCTGATTTTACCATGCTGGCCCCTTGCTTAAATACGTTTTGGTTGCCCCTGACAACCGCGAAATAGCCAGGGTATTATGTGTAATGGAATGTTCTATTATGTTCTAGAGGCAGGAACCGGAAACTAAATCACAAGACATAGATAATGTCCACCTATGTAATAATGGACACCCAAGACTAAGATTGGCCATTGGCCCCAGCAAACATGCAAGTAACAAGATTTGCGACAACAACCTTGTGATAAGGATGAAATATGACGCGATAGTTACAAAATGACACTCCCACATCCTAGGAGCGTGTATCCATTCATTGACTCCTGATAATAACTGATTAATAAAATGTATGTTTGTGTACATACACTGTCATATCAACACTGTGTCAGTGCAGCAAATCCTCATACGTCAACCGAACTTCAAGATAAAAAACCAGTTACATGAATTTAAATTTTAAATAACTACAAATGAAAAACTTGAGCTCGTAGCGTTGGACCCTACCAAAGTCACAGTTGAGAAGGCATCTAGCGTCTAGCATGCTACGTGAAACCGAGCGTTAAGTCTTTTAAATATAGGAAGTCATGCTTTGTGGTCGAGGACGCGATTGGCTCTCTCATCCTCTTAACTCGCTTCCCTCAAGAGCTCCCAGGGAACCCCGACGAAACTCGCTCAGTCTTCTCGCGAGGCTGTATACGCCGTGGTGTGGAAAGGGTTAATGGAGTGTTACTTTACGTCAGGTAAGTTTACATTTGATGGTCGTTTTCAGTGTTCTGGATAGTGGCAGCCCACACGAATGTTGTTGATGTTGAATAGAAAGTTAACTAGATCTATCTCTTCCAAGGGTATGCGGTGCCCTGGCGGTAGTGGGGGCTACTAATACCTCAGATAATGCTTCGCCTTCAAAGCTGCACGGAGGGAAAGCATTACAATAGGTATTAGTTGCGCCAACGACCGCCAGGGCGCCGCGTACAATTGGAAGAGGAAAGATGAGTTATCTAGTTCACTTTCTAATCTACATTGATACGGAGGGAGGGAGCGGGTGCCATCTATAGGCAGCAGCGCCAGTAACGATCATAGCAAAATAGGAAGTCTTTTGGAGCTTCGTGAGTGGTACGTAGTCAATCCGATGGGTATTAATAGTCAAAATTGTGTACTTGCAAACGTGAATTACTAAAGATTACCACGAATTGCCAGTGGATTAACACCGGATTACTTGTTAATATTAACTAGGATCAGCTGGATTGCCACTCTAATATTGTGTGGTATACTTCGAATAATGGATTACTACAAGGAATACTTTAGTTTATTGGATGACTACCGGAATGCCGATTATTACATGGAATACTTTGGATTACTGCATTACAACATGGAATACTTTGGATTATCTCCAGATTACCACCGATTTTCTGGCTTTTCTACGTATTGGATTACTTCGAAATACTGCAGATTACTGAAGATTCCGTATCACCGACGATTACCACGAAATACTGCAGATTCCTCGTAGATTATCAAGCATTTGCACATCGGTTTACCAAAGCATGCCCCTCGCGTCACCCATGCATGCAAACGAATTAGTGCGGTAGCACCTTTATTTCCACACCCATTCCTCATCACATACGGAGGCAACAACGTTCCTCCACAGGGAGGGCACCTGGCACCCTGGGATCGATCGTTTATTTAGCAAAATTTGTATCAATCTTTACACGGAACACAGTCATATTTACGTAAAAAAAAAAAAAATGGAATTATACCTGGTGCTGTGGGAAAAGTCGTAGTGGTAGAAGAAACAGGCCTGTCTTCATGCAACAGCTCCGTAGGGTATGAGGTAGGCCTAAAAAAAATTACACCAGTTTAGAAACAGTTATGGAGAATAAATACACTAGCTGTGATCGCATAACTCCTCGGCTTTTGTAAAGACGGACACATAAGTGTTAGCGCTCTGAGTCACCATTCCATACGCAACCAGGGGCGTGCTGGAGTGGGGGGGGGGACCATTAGGCCCGGGAAATGGTTAACGTAGGGCCCCTTTCTTGTTGCATTGCATAGAAATCAGTCACTATGAAAAAATGTCGACATGAACCCCGGACATGCCCTTGTAGCGTACGACCCACTGGAAACTTCCCGTTTTCCCATGTGGGCAGTACGCCCCTGTACGCAGAACCATTTAAGTAGTAAAATCAGGGCTGCCACAGGGGCGCAACAGTTTTTCACAAAATTTCACTTCATACGTTTTCACTTTTTTCACAATTTTTCGCACACGTTTTATTAAAATTTCCACATTTTCGCACCTTGGCTTCCCCAACTTTTCACAATTTTCACAGCAGAGACTGTATTTTTTTCCCACCTTTACACGGCTTTCAAGCAAATTTTCTTAGCTCGAATCATGAACTCTTTTGCATCCTTTTGAGAAATGATTTTTTTCCCCCACGTTCTTACAAGTTTATCTTTTCCTTCCAATACAATGTCAGGTTGTTTAAGGGATGATTCTGCGATTTTTTAAAATTAAAATTAAAAAAATCACATTTTTTCACACTTTTATTGGAGAGGTCACAATTTCACATTTTCAACATTGGTGGCAGCCCTGTAAAATGCATTGCTTTTAATACGTTAGATTGTCTATTCCAATGAATCGTTCAATAAAATGCCGCAAGGCTTTACCAGTTTGTTAAGTGGACGCTTAGAACGGCGAATCAACCTGCTCTCTAGGCGTAACACCCTAAAATTAAAATCTGACTATTTCAACACGTCTTCAATTCACGGCAAAAAAATCTCCAAACGCATTGCTGCTAAATTCTACAAATAGTACAAATGCCACATCAATAATAATTAGTAGTACGTCATCTTTAACGACCTGCCCCCCCCCTCCCCCCTCTTTCCCCTCTCACGTCATTTTCTTTGAACATGACAACCCGGAAGAGTTACAGGTGACACGCACGAGGAGGAAGTCACGTGACAAAAGAAATTACTTAGCGACACGCTATCAGCGAGGGCGTTGGGATCTCCCAGGGGGAAAATGTGAGGTACTTGGCTGGGCGGATAAGGGGGACCGGGGAGTGACGTAAGGCACACAGTTTTCTCGACCTTCCATGTGGCAAGGAGCCCTACTTAGCACTACTGAAAATCGGAATCAACGGTAATCATATATTTAGCGTCCTGATAATGGTTCTTTAACCCAGGGACCTTCGACCGTTCTATTGGGTCTGTTCACTCTGTTGAACGCATCTGAGCTATATAGCGCAGCTATTTCCCGTGGTAAAGTATACACGAGCGAGATCCAATTGGTGACGCCAATCCTCGAAGCAGATGACGCTAGGTTTTTCGAAGCCAACAAAATGGTTTGTTTCAACTATAGCAGCAGTTTTTAACAAAATTAATGAATATTTATCGAATACCTGATCGCGCAATCTTTACTGAGCGTTTAACTACAGTACACATTATTAAAACATAACTACACATCTTTACGAGATTACCCGAGTTGGTGACGTCATTACTTCGAAACTAAATGGTACGATTGACTTGACGAATGATTTTGTGTGTTGATATCACTCCTTTGAAGGGCCGAACCATTCGGAACTTGGCGGTCCTTTTTACCAGTTTTGGTTTTTGGAACCATTTAAACAATTGGATGGTGAGTATTCCTTTGTTTGTTGGTCCACATTTGTGTCGATACATAAACAAAATCAATAGCCAGTAAGATGGAAGAATCAGTAAAATGGCGCGAAATGGGAACGGTGACGTCAGACGCGTTTGATATTTAGTGTTAAATCTCGCACTGTTTCTCATGCTGGTGCGAAATACTACGTGGACAGACCCAATAGAACGGTCGAAGGTCCCTGCTTTAACCCGAATAACTATTCTGATGGTAACAGACCATAAAAAGAATCACGACGTACAAAAATTTGCTAAAGATTATAGAGTTCATCACAGTGTTTCTTCGTTTCAACAGACGCAGCCCTCACAGGTTGTTCCGGAGGGCAGTTCCAATCTGCAACGGCTCTAAAACAGCTGAACATCTTTCCGTAGTTGGGTCCAGCTGCTTTTTTTTTCAGTAAGGTGTAGAGGTGACCTCTCGTTTTACACATTACATTCATGTTCATATGTTGTCTAAACGCACGAGGTAAGTCTGTATTAAAAGTTGAAACAGAACAATCACGATATACTGGTTCAGATTAGTTGATTTAGGACGGCAAATCAATTGACGCCCTCTTGTCTGTTATGTTTATCCATGGTTACCCTGGAAGTCATGGATGAACATAGCTTTAACTTAACCTTTTCACGTGCACCCAGCCTTAGCCACGACGCCGTAAGGCGAGAGCAAATCGCATTGGAAATACCTGGGTTCTTTTATATGCCACAATCGTCATGAGCATGACACATCACAGGGCCTTCTCTTCCCGAAAATTCCAGGGTTGGCGGAGGTCGGACTCGAGCCCTGGACCTATCGCACATAAGACGATCATACTAACCACCAGGCCACCTTGACCTTGGATAAACATAGCGACTGAACATTCCGTTTGGATTCAGCAACACCATAGGAGAAGAAAGGGTTGGGATGGAAAAGTAACTTAACGCGAACGCATCGTGGTACCCTTTCCGATCAAAGCAGGACGCGGCGGAAGTAGATTCATGGCAATGCGCCTGCGCTGTAGTGTGTTTATTAATAGCAACGGGCGCACACCGACTGAGCGCTTCATCCGTACATGCATAGTGAATGTGAATGGACGATTGTGAGCGCATTTTCCCGCAATAAACTTTGGTGTTAATATAGAACGCTGCACAAGTTAACATCGTTCAAATTAGCACAGGGCGATACTTCAATTCTTTCTGTAAACGACCGGTCAGGTAACGTGGCAAACCATACAATCAATGATTTTCCTTTATTAGTTTAAAATATGGTTGTCAGCTTTTACATACGGAGAACGAATGAGTTGCACTGCTGTGATGTTACTGTTTACAGCATCGGTTTCGGGTAGTTGATATACAGCCCGCATTCATTGCAAATACATGAAATACATGAATTCATGGCAACACAATGAAAGTTAGACAACAATTCTATCGAAAAACACCACTCAGTTGTTTACCGCGAATTAGTAGTTACATATCTAATAGCGATTGACGAATTCGGCCAAAACAAGCGACGAACCAATATGGCGGAGCTCGCTTCCCGTTAACGAGCCGCGTTGCCATGGAAACGTAACAGAGTTCGTTGATATGAGCAGACAGGCAGTTTCTTTTCCATCCAAACACCTATGTTTACACAGCATGGCATCGCTAAAGGGGGAGGACTGGGTGGAGGGGGGGGGGAGTGAAGGGTGTTACTCCCCCACAAAAATACAAAATATTTACAAACGCACTAAATCCATTTGTGGAAAGTTTAATAAAGGACACGACAATGAAAAAAGCAAAATACTTTTCCTGCGTTCGTGAAAACCATCCAGTTAAGGGAAACAAGACATGTTTCCAACTCACAGCGCCCAGCTAAATCAGTGGCGTCAAAATAAAATTACGTATACCAGAATGGTTTGCGTCTATTTCTTAATTGTTAAAATGTGTTACTTAATATTCGTCCTTTTGACATAGTCATAGGCGGAATCTCGTTTGGAGGGTACACCCTTCAACGTAGTAATAAGTGACTTTATAGTTATTTGACTCTTACATACCAGCGCATGACTAGCCCAGTTAAAATTGGCAGGAAGTTACTGCGATGTCCACCGACCCATATGCCGACAGCTAGGTATGTAAATAAGCTTAAAGCAGGAAAGATGTTTTCACAGGGTGTCGTACACAATTACATCAGGTCGAATTTCACGCTTCGGGGAGTAATTATTTGATACAGCAGAGCATTTGGGCGCACGTGGTTCGATGTACTGAGGACTAGTTTTGAAAGTCGCTAACTAGGGCCGACAGCAGCAAAACAACGACTATTCTCGCTGAAAAAGACAACATTTTTCTCAAGGGACAATATTCCGCCATGGTGGAGGGCCAGAAAATTTAGGTGTTGTACATCTCCCAAGCGAACAAAAAAAAAACGTGTGAGTGGGGGTGGAGGGGCATAGGGGGTTAAAAAACGGCAACAAACTGCTCCAGATAACTTAAACGACTGAAGTTACGAATTATGTTGCCGTTACCTGGCGCCAGCGAGTATCGAAGATTCGGAAAAGGTGTTCAGTTAAATCAAACTAGAGTCTAAAGTGGTGCTCAAGACGTAAAATTTTCACAAAAAGTGTGGAGGCTAGATCGGCAGGGAGGTCGGGGTACACACACAGAGTGCTCTGACGAAATCACCAATTTGTGTGTTATAGCACAAAAGGAGTTTGCATTGCCGTTTGCCGTTCTAATTGTTCAAGGCATCCGATTGTTAAAATAATGATTGTTGATGATAAACAGGCGGCGTTAGGCGGTACTAATAAACCAAATTCAAGATATTTTCACTTTTCGTCGACAGATTTGGACGTTTCAATACACCATTTTCACGGCTTTTTCACCACCTTTCCAATGGCCCACACCCCAAGCAGCTGTCTCTTATTATTTAGAAATTACAAGGCAAATCCGATCCGATCCGATTGACAGCCAAAACAGCAAAGAAAGCGGAGCCCGCTCCATTATGTCGACAGTGGAACTGATCACGGCCCTAGTGTGAGTGGTGCTAGTTACTCACCATAACCATGTAACTACAACCACTAAGTAGGTGGCGTCTTATTCGCCATTACCTGTACATTTACCTGCCAAGCCACTTCGCGTCTGTCTTTAGTATAATTATATGTGTTAATAAAAGACCAAATAGGAAATTCTGCCTGCTTAAAACTTCACTTTCTATGCTGGCTTAGTTGTCTATGGTCGTGGCCTTCTACTGGGTTCACTGGACAGTTGAGTGCTAAAATGCACAAATTATCGATTTCATTAAAAGCCACGAGTGGCATTCGGATTCAGAATAATTTTTTTTCCCACAAAACGATTCTTAATAGATTCGACATCAGATTTGATTTACGAAGTACTAACACTCAATGTTTAGCATACAGCATTTTGAGTATACTAGCCCATCCATGTTTACAATGTTTTTGATGTTTACAATGGTTACAATTTACAGATGTTTACCTCTATTTGGCATAGCGATACTACCCCCATCGCATTTCGTAATTTCGTTTGCTTAGGAGTTCGTATTTTGTATTAAGTAGGCCTAAACCTCGTTTTTATGCTGCTGATTCACCAAGTTCAACGTATCCTGACGAGAAGCATCTTCGTGTTTCCGTAAAAGACCGACGATTCACGAACATGACGCCATTTCCCTAATGTGGCATAATGCTCGCAAACAGCGTGCTCTAAGTGGGAAATACTGTCAAGATCTGTAGTTTGTTTGTCGGTGCCCAATCAGCGACGAGTAATGCTTCGATCTGTATAATTAATGAAGCATAAATCTGGTTTTCAGTGTACGAGCATCATGGTCGTTTTGCGGAAAGAAAACAAAAATTTTTACTGAAACTTTCTTAACAGCCCCCTCAATATGGATGCAAACCTATTTACGTTTCCTTTTAGACTGAAATGTCAGACTGCTTGAGATGGGAATTGAACCCATGACCTTCGAAACCAGAGGCTAAACTCCTACTGCTTAGTCATACTGACATGGCCTACACAGCCGCTCATCCATACTGACGATCCATGTCAGTACGGCTTAGTGGTAGGACTTCGGCCTTTGGTTTCAAAGTCGTGGATTCGATTCCCCGCTCAGGAAGTGTGACAATATTTAAGTCCAAAAGGCAACGTAAATCGGTTTGCATCCGTATTTATTCAAAATTTAATAACTTTGGTATACTCGTACGACATAAGTAAATTAAAAATACAAAACAGTATACTTTCAGGTTTCTGCTTTTTGAAAAAAAAACAACCAAAAAATTAGTTTCCTGAACTTGCGAAGGTTTAGTTGGTCTTAAATCAGCTGGTTCGGAATTGGTAACTAAAGTCTGCGCGGCCTATCTTGAGTTCACCGCAAACGAACACAGATAATCGATTGTACGTTTTTGGCAGCAGAGTGCCTTGTTGATATCCAAGATGGTTACAAAAACAATGGCGGCCGTCGATTAAAGCCGCCTCCTCCAGGAAGACGTAGTGGCTCGTAAAATACTTCCAGGACTCAAGATACGCCGCGCATACAATAGTGACGAATAGCACGTATATGTTGGAATTATTAAATTTTTAAGGCAATAACAACTTTAAAAAAAAAGCAATGACAGATCCATCGTGTTGACCGGTGATCCAGTGGCGAAGATTGATGCTTGAGTAGGGGCGCTATGTTAAAAAAAAAAACCTTGCACCAAAAGGATCTTAAGGTCTGTGGCTGTACCACTTCTAACCGTGACCAGCGTGACATTAAGAAAACAGAACTAGTCGACATCAGGCCAACAACAACCTGATGCAGCCTGTCTAACTCATACAAGGCACCCATTCTTTTTTAATGGGCGATTTTAAATTGACAAACTTGTATTTCGGCAACCAACCCAGGAACATATAACGTTGCAACATTTAAACCAGGTTCACTGAATGTAACGGAACTGAGCCGGTCCCAACAAAGCCAGCGTCAGTGAAGATCTTTAAAATTGTTTAAGCACGTGTAATAGGGATGGGTCGGTTTAATTTTTTTACTTTGATTCCAGTTTCGATTTTACAGGGCCACAAAACCGCAGTTTCGGTTTTTGCTAAAATGGCTGTCACCAAGTTTGTGTTCCAACCATGACTACTCAATCACCGACGAAAAACTTGGTGGCTGCCACTTTGGCTCTGATATCACTACTTTAAATAATTTTTTGTTGTTGCCCTTATTGAGTTTTGTATGATATCACAGCTTTTGACAGTCTAATATCACTACTTTATATTGAGAAAACTTGATCGGTTCCTTTTACCCTTATGGGATTTTCGTACATCACCCCTTTTGGTTGTTTTATGGCTTAGTATTTTGCTTATAAAAATGTATTTGTATAAATCATTTTTTGAACAGCCTAAAGAAAATTATAACTTTGGCATAAGTAATGGCCTGATTGATTATATTTCCAATAAGGTGCTCGTTGTATTACTATGAAATGTATTATTTCCAATGACCACTTCCTGTAAGTGAGATATTAGTAACGGCATAGGTTTGAACTCAAAGTCAAAATGTTCATGCTCAATATCTCCGCCGTCTATGAATGTTTTTCGATTAAATTTGGTACGTAAGATTTGTTGGACTTGGTCAACAAGCATACCAAGAGTAATTAAAATCTGCCGAAACAAATCGCAGATCTGGACCTGAGCTGAAACCATGAACATCATTTTAGGCTTGTTCTTTTTGTTGGCACGACACGTTTCTGCTACACATTTTACATAACAAACTATTTGTCCTACAAATCCGGTACTTAGCACATTTTACAGGTATTGCTCTGTACATGTGCCCTTTCCATAAGGCCTTTTCTAATTGGTCAAGTGATTCAGGGGTTAGGGAGCTCTAAACGACCAGACTGATTGTTTTACATTGTTTTAAACATTGTTATTATGCAACAATGCCAATCAACAAACGCCAGCTTCAAGACGTAGACTCAAGATTAAAGGGTTTGTTTCCAGCAAACAGTAATTGGTAAAGATACAAAAGATTAAAATGAGCTAATCTAAACTGCACGGTACGCCAAAGTAGCACGAACTAGAAAACAAGAACGAAATCAAAACAGCAAAGGAACACAAATAAACTTTCTTGTAAGGTTTCAGATACTGCAGTGTTGCTGTGCTGTACTGTTCAGTCCACGTGAAACCTTACTGCTGTATCTCAAGTGATTAAAGCCGGAGCCCAAATTTTAAAACCTTTCATGCCCTAACAAAGAAAGAATAACATAAGGCGACACACTCAACTACTTTCATGACTAAATATTTCAGTGTTCTTCAATTACATTGTCTATTTTCCGTTCATCACCCTACTGATGATACATATATCATTTTTCAAGGTTTTCAAGCACTTTTCCAGCATGGAATTTCATTATTACTTTCCAGGACATATCCAGGTTTTCAAGGACTCGCACGCACCCTGAATCACCTGTAGAACTGTGCTAAGCACACTAACACGATTAGTTTTTAAACATTATCCAGCAATGTTGTTTAGCCTAGGAGATTGCACCACTTATTAGGTGATCTATCGTGTTTAATAGTAAAAACATTAGGATGCAGCAGTACGGTTTCACGTGGACTAAACACTACAGCAACAATGCAGTATCTGAAACCTTACAGGAAAGTTTATTTGTGTTCCTTTGCTGTTTTGACTTCTGATCAGTTAAATGTGCACCTTACGCATCAAACGAGTTCGTTTTTATTTTCTAGTACTGTATACGTCTGAAGTCTGTTTGTCGGTGACCATTCGATGACGAGTAAAGCTTTGATTTATTTAATTACTGACTAGAAAGGTGTGGTCTCTTAAGTGTAAGTCGAGCATGGTGCTTGTTTTGCGGAATGAAAACAAAAATTCTCTCCAGAGCGAGTTTGGCCTGGTGGTTTGGAAGGCATTTTAAATCTTAACTAGTTTTAGTGGTGACGTGTGAGCCAAAATGGCTGCCTTCATTTTGCTGGTGCCAACTGGATAACTCAACCCTAACTGTCACACCGCCATCAAAAGAAGCCAGCACGTGATATGCGCCTTGTTGAACGTGGCTTACTTAATACTTATTATTATAATTATTGGATTATTATAATAATCTTATAATAATATTTATAATAATCCTTCAACGGCTATGGGATGTATTCTGGCTAATTCTGGACAATCTTTCGGTCCCGACGATGATCGGAGGTTTCCCGGATCGAATCCCCGGGCTGGCACCTCCCTTTACCAGATTTCTTCTTCTCTAAAAAAAAATCTGGTAATGTTCAAAATTGAGCCGGTTCAGCCGTACAAGCATTAATTGCTTCGGCTGACATAAGGCTTGTCAAAATCAATTTTTAAAATAAAATAAAAAAAAACAACCAAATAATATTAACTCAGGACAGGTGTAATAAACGTTTGGTTTTGTCTGTCATCTGTATGGTCATGCTTCATCAAAGTAAGTTTCTTTCATCACAGTTTTGTGCATACTGGCTAACAAACGATGTTTTTCGTTCACTTCACTCACTCAATCAGCGCATCTCCCCTACCACTGTCAAATCTTCATCTCCTCTGACAGTGACAGTGTGGTGCCACCGAATTTATATAATAAACACAGTCAACAGCTGCTTATTTCCAGTTTCCTTCTCCCCCTTTGCCTTCTTGGGGATACCCAGATCGTTTAATTTTTGTGAACTTATTTCCAGCAGCGTTAGCATCTGTTTAATCTCAGCCTACGCTTTGCGGCTGGGCGTTTGCTTATTTGCATTGTTGCCTAATAACGATGTTGAAAACAATGCAAAACAATGACACTGATCATTCTGGGTCTCTTAACTCCCGTTGATTAGGGTGGGCGCTTGGCCTCGATAAATAAATAAATAAATATATATTCTCCTATAACTCCGGAATGGTACGGCCAGTTGGAATTTTGTTTGTTGGTGCAAATGCGCACCACGGCAGCTGTCCAGAGAGACCATCCCGCACCATTACACACCAAATATTAACGAACGAGATGAAGGAACAAAATTCACAAAAATTCGACTTTTAATTTTTTTTTCAAATGCACTTACGAGGGAAAAGTCCTCGTGATTTCTTCTTCCGTTTTATAATCTTCGTATTCTTCTTCGTAATCGTCTACTTCAGATGGAGCAGCTGGATGAGACAGACCTTGGCCCCAACCTGCGCAAAA
>JAHWFP010231670.1:0-20973 GCA_023313725.1 Lithobius niger | reverse complement strand
TTTCCCAACTTTTTTCGCCGGGAATCGAAGAAAAACAGGAAACGGGATTGGTTCGTTTCGTTTCCGTTGCCGGGAGTCGCGCTGTAACCAGGAGACGAGGGCCAATTTGGCGCGCGCTTTTATAACCCTCCCTAGCAAATAAAATGGAAATAAAAAAGGGAACGGCCCGGAAAGTCTACAAAGAGTTAGGTTTTATGAATCGAGCGTATCGCATTCTGCTCAACATAACCCAATGAATACACATGTCATTTAGGCTCCAAATCAGGCCTATTTTGTTCAGACATGACATGAGGTTTTACGTTAGAACCTAACAACTGCCGCCAGTTGCGCTCAAATTGTGGCTTTGGAGTGTCTAACAGTAGGAAACCGCCATATTGTTTCTGTATTTTAGCCCAAACGTACTTCATTAGCGCTTAAGGAGCAGAAGAGGCAGAATCATAACGGATTAACAAATCGAATTACGTATCTTGCACCAAGAAACGGCGACTAACAATATGCCGTAATCACTCAAATCTTTTGGAAAACGTATACGCAAAATTGAACCTGGCAAACAAAAAAAGGAAAACACATGCTAGTGGCTCTGGAGTGTTAGGGCGCGTTTACGCTCGGACTCGCCTTTGCATTCTCGCAGCTAGAAAACAATCGCGATGGCAAAGGTGACAATGCCATGGCAACAACGCTATTTGAATTAGCTAAATCCGACATCGTTTGAGTAAATACTTGCAATCTTATAATCCGTGCCAATAATATAAAGAATTCCTCATGACGAAACAATTTTCCCAAACGCTTCTGAACTCACGTTATTTGCTGTTTTCGTTGCGAGGCGGCAGACATAAAACCGCGCCATGTTGGAATTTGAGGTGATTTCTAGCTTCTAGCTGCAAGAATGCAAAAGCGAGTGGCTGCGGAAACGTGCCCTTAGCTCGCAAGTCTAGAGGTGCTTACGGCAAGTGTCTCACAAATTGGGAGCGATCCTGGAGTTTTAAGCCCTACCCAGACAGAAGAAAACTTGATGCAAAGCGACGCGTTGATTATTGCCTACAAGGTCAAAATTGCTGCAATCATATGGTTGGTGTTGCGCTTCTGGAGTAATATTGATGTCTTTCTTAAAGCAACATCCGGCCTGCCTTATAACAGCCACGCACAGTCATGTGTCCGCGCGTTGCCGTCGCAAGATACAGCGGAGTAATACTAAAACGTCACTTCCGCCGCCCTCGTCTTCTCGTGATCACGTGAATGACGTCTGGCCTAGTAGACGAATTGCGGGTGACGTGACACCATTGACGCAAAAACGGTGTCGTCACAACCGGAAACGACACAACGTCATGGTTATTGTAGGCTCGCAAAGGATCATATACATGCGGGACGCAGTAAATAAAGTTACCAATATTCAACAGGAAATCTCGTAGACGCCACATTTTAAAACGGACTTTTAGCTAGGGATTGACTAACGGTAAGAAAATAAAACTTTGGGGCCAAACTGGATGTGGAGGCTCGAGAAAAATGACGCTGGGAGGAATGTCCTTTTACGCCAAACCAGACCAGACTGGCTCGCGGCTGAACCAGACTGAATCGTGTACCACCAAAGACGTCAAAATCATTCAATAAACGTCACACTAACTATTTGAGTGCTGCAGTTTTGACCTTGTAGGCGCGCAGTAACGCACACTTCGCACACAAATTTTCCCTGGCTGGTGAGGGCTTTACAGCATCACGCGTGGCTTTGCAGCTGCGGACAGCCAATCTAGTTAAGCTTTTTAAAGCCCTAAGGAGACAGAAGAATTCGAGGACCGGTGTGAAAGCCAACATCTCGTTTCTGCAGTTGTGGTTGTTCCCATAGGTGCATGTCATCCCTCGCGCACGCGCGCGTCACATGATACACTGTATTACAAACAAAAACGTCAAGTGTGCCGTAAAAAAAAAGGGGTTATATGATTGAAGTTTCATTTTACTTGTTAAAATGAACACGGATAATAATTGGTGGTTTTTAATTGAAATAATCAAATGTACAGTTCAGAAAATTGCATCTGTTTAAGTGTTGTTGCGCTTTACCAATCATATACGTTACGTAAAGCACAACAGCACTTAAACAGATGCAATTTTCTGAATTGTACATTTGATTATTTCAATTAAAAATCACCAATTATTATCCGTGTACATTTTAACAAGTAAAATGAAACTTCAATCATATAACCCCTTTTTTTACGGCACACTTCGACGTTTTTGTTTGTAACCCGTGTACCTTTTTTACGGCTACGAGCGGAGTCGCTCGCTCATTCCGCCGCGTCTCGCTGCGCACGAAGAGATTTCTTGTTGCAACTCATATGGTGCTGACAGACACTCTCAGCAAAAATTATCAAACAAATGTTCAAGAAAGTGATCCGTATAATGGGCGCGTTTTTCTTAGTGCACAGTTCATAATCCAAATGATAAACAAAACTAAAAATGGTCAAATAATGTCATTCCAGAGTTGTAATGTCAGCATTTTGTATCTATCTATACCTGTTACACTTTTGTGCTGGGGCCGATAACCTTTTACATGATACACTCTATACATATAATGAAAGGAGTGAAACTTGCCAGAAGTCATATCGTAGAACAACCCGGTTTTTTTAATATTCTCTATATAATCTCTAGAACTATCGCTGAACGTCTTTATTGTTAACATTTCTAACGTTCTAAATCAGTATTTATTTGTACTTCTAGGTTGTCCAGAGAGATGATAAACTGAGGGACGACGGGAGGGACGACATTGCCCCTGTGGTAGTACCTACTGTGTTGCTGCACGGAAATATCTAGCACTGCACAAAACAAGGAAAAGAAATGCGTACAGCAACACTGCAGATTGCAGCGCAAGACTATGACGTCAAGCATAGCAGCGAAAAGAAAGGCACGGCTAGCATCCGCCGTGGCTGCATAAATTTTCACGTCTGAACACGACAATGTACAGATGCAGGGAAAACTGAGGGGGAAGGGATAGGGTTAATTAAGGGGGTGGGGGATGGGATTGAAAGGGTGTAGAATAAGGAAGGGGAAAGCAAAGACAAGGGGAGGAAGCGTAAATTCTCTCACCAATATTTGCATAATACAACAACCCAACCAACAGAATGCTCGCCTTATTAAGCAACCATTGTGGGATATTGGGTATACTCACTAGCCCCCTCAGCACCCCCCCCCTCCCAAGTCCTTTCTGCTCCAAGACAATCGCTCCTCCTTTTCCGATTTCAATCTGTAGCTGGAGTTGAACACGCTCATTGCTTACTTAGCGTTCTCCACCTACAGGATATGAAAGAACAAAATAAAATAAAAGCCGAAGGAACCAGTCTAACTGGATAGTTATGGCACCTCACAATCCAGCTTCAAAGAGCCACTAGAACAAAGTGGCGAAAAGAGTCTACGCAATACCTACTTGTTAATACTGGGTGCGTTAACAACATGAGCAGGAAGAGAATTCCAAAACCTTATGATTCTCTCCGTGAAGAAGCGATGGCAGATATCTGGACGAGTAGTAGGGGACCAGCCTTCTGGTAAGCCCAGTTGAAGGTAAAAAAGAGTTGTTAGGATCAAGATTAGAAAAAATCTGTCAAAACCCGTAAAGTTAAGATACAGTCACCAAAGCGAAATCTGGTCTTAACTAGTTTTGAAATCAGCTACAATGCTAGTGCTTCATTTCTAAATATACACTATAGTAATCAAACGGGAGGGGTCTCTCTCTCTCTCTCTTTATATAGTGTCCGCGGCCTATCTTGAGTTCGCCCCAGAACGAACACAGATAATCGACTGTACGTTTTTAGTAGCAGAGTGCCTTGTTGATATCCACGATGGTTACAAAAACAATGGCGGCCGTCGATTAAAGCCGCTCCCTCCAGGAAGACGTAGCCGCTCGTAAAATACCTACAGGACTCAAGATACGCTGCGCGCACAATAAGTCCTTGTGTGTAATAGGTCGGTAAAGCAAATCGATTTCGTATCCTCTTGGTTGGGAGTCCAAGGCGCTGACAACTCGGCTATACTCCGCTCGTTCCTAGGTTTTCCAATGAATCTCCCTGAACGTTTCCTTTCGTGCTTGGCTTTAGTTCTTTTACAAGTTTGCGTGGGCGTAAATTCTGCACTGATGAGATTAACCGATATGAACCAAAGTTCTTTTCTTGGCAACATTTTTCGTAAGGTTGTTTGCCACAATAATAACACCACGCATTTAGTCAACCAATCCAATTTTTCCAGGGGAGTGGTGTAACAAGGCCGACCAATTTGAGAATAATTTCTGAAACAGATGAAAAGGACTCGTAAAATCTAGAAGAAATAGCTTGATTTTAGGCCTAATTTTCAGCTTTTAGGCTTAATGTTTTGTTTTTGCTTTACCTGCCGTGTTAACTTCGTAAGTAAAACTACCGGAAAATTGTGTTCGAGAGTAGGCTTATTCACGGTGTCGAGTTTTTTTTTTTTTAATGAAGTTAACGTTTGTCGTTAACGAAATCCTTTTTTTTTTACGGTTGCATGTCTTCCCATAGTGGTTAAAAGCGGCGATCAAATGCTACTATGTCATTGAGTTACGTCCAGAAAGCCTATTAGCTGTAAGGAAGCAAAGATGTTTTTAATTTGCCGTGTTTTTGAAAGTCCATTTCACTACCACTGAAAAAGCCGACGGACGGATCAGTCAGCTCTACTACAATTTTTTTACTGGTCTTTATTACACTTCCACCAATTTTCAACGAAAATGTTACGGCGCACACCTCTATCACGCACTGCAATGTGTTAGCTTTTAGGCGTAATTTTTACGCGCCGTTTTAATTTCGTTAAGCAACAGCTAAAAGAGAATGGGCATTGAGAGTTTGCATATTCATTTATGGAACACGGTGTCGAGCCTTTACGTTGTTCAGCTTTTACGCTTAAACCCCCTCGCACTGAGCTGCAGTCGCTCAGCGCGCGGACGGCCTTAATGTTTTTTTTTTACCTGCCGTGTTAATTTCGTAAATAAGCTAACGGAGAATTGGGATCGAGAGTAAGCCTAGTAGTCATTCATGCAAAACGGTGTCGAGACTTTTTAAATGAAGCTAATATGTATCATTAATGAAATCTTTTGTATTTTACGGTTGCGTGTCTTCCTGTAGTGGTTAAACGCGATGATCAAATGAAATGCTCTTATATGTTATTATGAAATGTTATTAGTTACGTCGAGAAAGCCTATTAAACCATGCGCAATGGCTGTTTGCCGTGACGTTACCATGAGTTAGCCAATGACGAACGAGAACAACGGCTGTTTGGCCGTCTGAGTGGACTAGCCCAGTCACGTGATATGCACGTCACAGTAAAACAGCCATGGCGTGTGGTATAGCTATAAGGAAGCAACGATGTTTTCATTTGCCGTCTTTTGTAAAGTCCACATGACTACCACTGAAAAAAAGGCGACGGACGGCTGGACAAGCCCGTGACACGACGAGAGAATGATTAGGCTATAACTGTGTAATACGTAATTTTTTTCTCACTGATGAAGATTTTGTAAAAGAATCATGCAATATTTTATTCATTGAGTTCTTTTAGATTTAGGATCGTAATACAGAATTGTATACTGTCGTTTTTAACTTGTAAGCAATTGTAAAAATAGGTTATAAAAAAAATGGAAGTTGATGCCCCCCACAACCTTTTCCTCCCCATCCCGGTCCCCAAACGAAATAACTGTAGTAAAGAAAGAGCACACAACCACCCCTAAAAGGTTTGGCACCAATTCTCAGCCTAGTCTTTTTTTTTCAAAGTCCCTAATCGTGGCGAGATTCGAACAGAGGTCTTATAGTTGGTTTGAGGCGAGCCATGGCGTGCGGGGGATTGGGGAGGGGGGAATTGCCCCTGTCCTCTTCGCAAAATGTCCTTTTTTGTAAAAAAAAATTTGCTCTTTTTGTGCAGATACATACTGGCGGCGCTGCCACAGAAAGGGACCTAAACGCCAAACAAAGGGCATAAAACCCTAAGAAACACGGACAGAAAAGTTTGAAAAGACTAGCTGTTCAATGTGCCCTTTTACTAAAAGCTGCCCCTGCTCTTTCGGGAGCCTGAGTGCGCTACTGGCGGCCAGGAATTTAACTATTCGGCAGCTATACTCGTCGCTTTAATCGGATTTCCCAATTTGAGGCTCGAGTCGCGTGTGGTATGGAAGCCCTAACCAGACAGAACAAATTGAGAAGCCATGCGTTACTATACGTGCCTACAAGGTCAATATTGCTGCAATCGTATAGTTGGTGTTGCGTTTATTCATCCATTTTGACGTCTTTCTTACACCATCCCGCGACGTCATTTAGCTGCGAGCAGCCAGTCTGGCGATGGCTTTTAGTACGCAGGCAGGTTCTTCATGTACTCTTAATAACGTTTCTGAGTAAGAAATTTGCCCGCGCCCGTGATAGTTTAGCACTTTACTACAGCGGCCGTTCTGAAAGAGGAACGACAGGCACGTGATGGGCGGAGGGGGGGGGGGGGAATCCGCCTCACCAAGAGTTATCAATAGAAAACAACCGTCGAGCATAATTCAAAATTGGTCAACAAACTGGAATGAATGTGGGTGTAAGGAGTGCTACACAGTAACAACCTGGCGCGATCTAGGATTGTTTGGTGCGCACTTATTAACGGTTGCCCGGGGCTGAAGGGGGGAAACACGCGGTTATTAAGACGCTGCTCGCGCTACGTGGGATCATTAGCAATAAGGGGATGGGCACAACTGCCTTAGGACCTATCACTTTGTAAGATTGTTTAATATGACGCGTTGCCTTGCTTGTTTTGATTTCTCACTACCTCTTGTTTTCTTGTTGCGTTGGTTTTACGCCGTAGCATGGATTATTACCCAGAGCTCGGCAGTATCTGACAAAAAAGGGTTCAAGTCGAGCTACACACGTTTTGAATAATAGAGTTTTATTTTCCCCTCTGTTGGCAACGATTAGCAACGATTGGCAACGATAATCTGTTACGCCGAACGAGTGCATCGTCGTCCAGACTTGAAGTATCACAAATTATTAAATAACCACAAGTTCGTTTGAAGTTTTGGGTACGGTTAAACGGTTTTTATGTTTTTGCAGAACAGCTAGTGTTGTACAACGGACCACCCGAACCATCAGCCAGCAAAAACAATGCGGCATGGCTACAATCACTTCTAATGAGGGTATTCGATGATTGTAAAAGGAATGATTGTCGGCAGTCGACTGAAAACGAAACTTTTAATGGACAAACCAATGCTTAAGGTACATGCAACATAATATTGAATCACTGGCTAAAGGTAAAAGTTCTATCATCGTGGACGAACGATTAAAATTAAAGGATTAGTAAACTCGGTTAAATATTGAAAAATAAATACGGATGCAAACCTATTTACGTTGCCTTTTGGACTTATATGTCAGACTACCTAAGTGGGGAATCGAACCTACGACCTTTGAAATCAAAGAACGAGGTCCTACCGCCGAGCTACTGTATACTGAAACGTCGTGGGTTCGATTCCCCGCTCAGACAGTCTGACAAATAAGTCCAAAAGGCAACGTAAATAGGTTTGCATCCGTATTTGTACAACCTTTCTAGAGGCCATTGGCTTTCCGTCCTGTTCAAATATTGAAAACGCAGTTTACTTTTTGCCCAGAATCCAGTAAGAAAAAACAAAATAGCATAGACGAACTCACGGAGTCTGGGGACGGGTCGCGGCTGTGTTGGGTGACGCCGGGCCAAGCCACATTACGCTGAACAAGGCATTAACCACTTGCTAAAGGTTCTGTTAGTATCGACGATTAAAATAAAAGGATTAGTGAAACTCTGCTTACTTTGGTAACGCTATTTACTTTCTGCCTTTCCCAGAAAAAAAAATGACAAAGCCGGCAGGCTAAAGGTTTGAACTTTGTTGCACAAAGGCGTATTTATTTATTTCCTGTGGAAATACTCACATGTAAGTGTATGGAGTCCGGATTAAGGGAAGCGCTGATTGTGTGAGCGAAGCGAACGAAAATGAGTTTGTTAGCCCAGTATGCGCAAAAACACTTAGACGGGATACACGCCTTCCGTAACAAACAATGAGAGAGCTAACCGTCCCAGCTCGTGTGTAGTCCAACTCTGAGCGATACTTTAGAGTGACGGAACTTGCCAGTCCTCGATTTGCCTGTTGGCCTTGGGCAGAGCTTACCTCCTGGTGCCGTTACACGATGGTCCTTGGTTCGTTGGGACATGGAACCTTCATATTATCATCCCCATCGTCCTGGCGTTTATCAACTTGACCCCTTAGGCTTGTCTAGCGTCTGATGTCCTTGTGCCCTCAGGTTCGGCTAGTGCTGGTACTTCCCGCTGCACTAGGCCCCTGGGGGCGATCACTGGAATATTGTGGCCTCTTTCATTATATAAGAATTTGCTATGCAATATAATGCAATGTAAAATATTGTATATAAAATTGTGTGAAAGGCTTCCCACGCATGCGTGAACCTAAATTCTCGTGCTAGGCTTTCCTTTGGTTCTTTTCTTTTCTCTTCTCTACTTTTGCTCGACCAACGCGGACCGATTTAGGGTCTGCTCTTCTGGCCTTATGCAGGTCGGGCCTATTCAAAATTAGGACTACTATTCTGAAGGAAAGTCTAAAAGGTATTTAGGCGAACGTTCGATAACACCAACCACCGAAATGCTGTAAGTCGTGGCAAGCCTTCTTACTTCCTTCTTCCAACCATGCCATAAAAATAAACTCCAGATGCAACTGATTTCCAGCCTAAACGTATTTATTTCCGTTTTAACCAAATTTAACCAGAAGTGCGACGCCATTCGACCATAAATCACAAATCCAACTCCTAGTCGCACTAACTTCTCCAGGAAAAGCTGCGCATTAATCATCATTCGTTTGTTACAAGATCTACGACAAGATGGCGGCGGATTTGAAACAAGATCGCGTCGGATTTTTTGGCGCATGCATGCTGGAACGATAAATGCGGATTTCCCTTCGTGGCAACGACGAAGACGAAACAAAGACATTGCACTCGGCACAAGCATTGATTTCTCTAGGTTGATTCGCTATCCTAAAGAACCCAGAGTGTAAGCAGCACAGATTTTTGATTAAGAATTAATTCGTGGTAAAAGCAGCTAATATAAAATCATCAACGTATGCACTAGTCTTCAAACCTTGTTCAGGACTTAGCTGTGACCCTGGACATAGAGTTTTTACCAAAAAAAATGGGGTTAGCCGAATGGCAAAATAAGCCAAACGTAATAAACGTTGCGCCAACAAATACCTCAATGTTGTTGATCGAATGTGAAGGACACTGTGCACTAAAATCAACAGCACTAACTAACAATGTCACCTAGAGTTGCAGTAATATTTCCATGCCGAAATATCAGAGAAGTAAAATAGCAATTCACTCGTTTTAAATTAACAATAAGACTATGCTTACCGCCATTTTTGTCCACAACTCCGATAGGTGGGAAAAACATCACCGATTGAAAGTAGGCAGAACCTGCCAACATCTAGCGCTATTTAGTACTATCTAGCACTTGCTTGCATCAAGTGCAGGAATGCACAACGTCATTTCTTTTAACGAAACAAACAAGCTACGAGCTCCTTAATTAGAGAGTGAAAATTTGGTACGCCCTCGTGCATCTGGGAGCAAGCTCTAAAGCTTAACAATATGACTGCCGCTAGATGGCGTCATGGTATTTCCGTTCGCTTTTCAATCGTCGACAGTGCCACTTTAAAGGGTGACTGCCACCAAATGACAAGCTGCAGCATCTATCTATAGCCACTTACTACCGTCTAGTTCTGTCTAGCCCTTACTTTCAACAAGCGAAGGAACACACAAATACATTTCTTTTTACACAACCAATAAGCCACGTGCCTCCGTAATTATTGAGTGTGGAGTTGGTGCGTCCACGTGCACCACGTGGAAGGCGGTAAAGTTAAGCCTAACGACATCACGGACGCTTTTTTCTACATTTCGACCATTTTGAACCGCTAGATGGACGCCATCTAGTGACAGTGACATCGTTAACCTTGACCGCCTGCTCCCTGGTGCACCGACTTTACATTCAATAATTAAGGACGCACGTGGTTTGTTGGTTGTGTAAAAAGAAATTTCTTTGCACATTCCTTCGCTTGTTGAAATCAAGTGCTACTAGAACTAAGTAGACGGTGCTAGATGCTGCAACCTATCATTCGGTGAATAGGCACCTTTAAACGTCGTCATGCCACGTGACCCCACCGCTACAAATTCGTTGCTATCCGCCCCTGACTGGCCCCTTAATTTTGATCATAAGTGGCGCTAAGCAGTGAAAGCCATCCCACAGTGCAAAGTTGACGAGCTCCACCCATCGGATAAACAGAATATACGGAATGGCTGTGCTGCGTCGTGCAAGAGAACGCTGCACCGCGTCGAGAAGACGAACTCGTCGATTGGAATATTGTTTTACTGCTAAACGGTTTTGAATGAATATTACATGGGTTTACCGGAAGGAATTCCTATTACATCGGCGGTGTTGCACCACGTGATGCTACATCCCACCGGAAACCAATCCATTTTGTCCGGATTTATTCAAAATTGCATTTTAAAGAGGGAGTGTCAAAGTGTGTATCGGGATTTTTAAAGGATCGGACGAAGCGTTCAGTTTCCATAAATCAGTCCTTTATAAATCAGTGAAAGAGAAACTACTTTGATTGGTCGAAGAGTGTAAACATGAGCGACATAAAGGAGAGCTTGTAAGGGTTCGACGGAGTGTCCCCGATAACATTACCGCATATTTCATCTCTCGTTCTGGGTCGCGACTTCAGGCGCCCAAATAAGGAACGACTCGTCGTAGCTATTTTCTGAGATAAGCCACGTTACAAATAGGCTGTATAGGTTGGACCTATAAGAAACAGGTGAGACAAAATACCATCGTGCTACGATTATAGGTTGTTCCACATTATGTTTGCAGGAAACTGACTATATGCCGCCACGTTTCCTTGCACTGCGAGTGAAAAACATGTGGATATCACACTTGCACTCTCTACAGTCACTGTTACAGTCTACGATTGGGATATTTACGTTTTTTTTTGCACTCGCAGTGCAAGGAAACGTGGCGTCATACAGTCAGTTTCAAACATAATGTGGAACAAACTATAGTTCGAGCATGCAGCGACTCCATTTGCATCAACGTTGAGTGAATTTGAAGCGCGTAACGAGATGCCTTCTTCGAATTAAGGCCGACTGGGGTAGAGATGGCGTGTCTCGCCTCCTGGGTCAACGTCAGGTCACGAGCGTACTGGAAAATTGACGCCTTCAAGCGTTTCTTTGGTAAAATAAGAATCCGGCGATTATTGCTAAATCAAGTGGCCTGGAGCCGAGAAATGAAACCCACAGCTTCCCTTCTACACGACCTTGTGACAAGGGATGGAATATGAAGCGATAATTACAGCATGGACAACCATTTGGGCCAGTTTAGGTTTTAGGAATTTCAAAGTAGTTTTTTTAAGTAATTTTGCTAGAGGAGCACTCTTTTTTTTTATCAGATGCCTAGTATTTAATTTTAATCTGATGGGAGTGGGGCCACCGGCCCTTCGTTCTTTAAGGGGGTGTAGGCAGACTTTGAGAATCTTGGACGTATTTCACAGATTTTGACGGTACTTTTACAGATCAAGAAGAGTGAAGAGATCTGTTTTTACAATAAATATCAGTGCTGCAGTAGATGACAGAGTTTTATCTTTTTTTGTTTTTGAGTTTGTAATTATTATTTAGAAGCAAATACAATTTCAGTCATAACAGTGACAAACCCACAACCCCAAAGAGCAAATGCCCGTGTGTGGATCGGGGCAGCACAAAAATGCAAATCGAGCTAACTCTGACGAAAGATTATCTTTAATTCGAACTCGCTGGTGATGTTATTTTTCCCCCGAAAAATGTGTGGAGGTTGAGGAGTGGGAGTAAAGGGTGCTTCACAAGATTTCCTTTCCCCCCTCAAGGTCCAACAATCCAGTTCTTTCCCAGATTGCTTTCCACAACCCACCCTCCATTAATTTAATCCACATATTTGAACAGCTTGACGAATTGCTGCAAGATAGGTCTGCACGCGCTTGTCTGCTTGTCAGTCCAGTTTTCATTGTACACAAAAGTTGACGGAAACTCAATTTATTCTGCGGCGTAGGGAAGAGGATTGGGAGGGGGGGGGGGGGGGGGGGGGGCTTGAAAGAAGTGACGAAGCGAGCAGTACACATACAGAGTTTCTAGAACCAATCTTTCGGCAGTAAATATAGTCACAATCACGAAGTCCAGCCGTAATTTTGTGTATTTTAATTCTTAGCCTTATATTTCACGTTCCTAAGCGCATAATTAGGACGCTTGAGATGCGTTGTCTCTGTAAGTTGTTAAAAGGAAGCTTAAAATGCAAACAACAAAAAAAAAAAAAGCAGCGACCATTCGGAGATAACTACGTTCCATTATCAAACTGATAAAAGGTTTATATGAACTAAATACAAAAAATTAAATTAAATTAAAAATAAAACCCAAAACTGGTAAAGATTGATACAAAATCTAGACACACGCTAGTATGTTGCGTCAAGTTAGGCAACAAACATCACAACAAACATCACATCAATTGTCGAGGTTGTAAACCATTGTAGCATTAAAAATTGGCATTTAAAAGTGTATTTATTTGTTAGCTCGCATGAAATGATGCTTTAGCTGAGAACTGTGCAATTAAGAATTGCCTACCAATATGAATAAAAAGGCCCTCTTTTTTTTTAAACTGAGTAAAAGTTAGGATTTCGAAAAACTTCCAAGTCGTGTGTTGTTATGAGCCACGATGTGACAACATTTTAGCAACATCAGAAGAACCAAACCTCGGAACTTAAAAGATGTTCAGGGTTTTACAAGCCCTGCCAGTCAAAACATCGGGGTTACATCGGAGAATTTGAATGAAGGGGGGAGGGGGGAGGCTTGTCATATTTCGTGGGGGAGGCGCAGTTTACGAGTGTGACAGACAGCCCTTCACTACGTATAAAAGCGGCATCACAGCAATTGTGCAGCCAATCAAGAACTGAGGTTGGGCACGGCCACGAGGCAGTCTTCGCTGCCGTGCATGTAAGCGTATGTGGAAGCCTGCCATGTCCTTTGTTGTTATGGCGGTGTAACAAAAATACAAAGGATATCACATTTTTTACGCCCACCTTTAATTTTTCACGCTTCTTCTCCATGAAAGGTGGCAAATGGAGAGTTGGCAGGGCGTATTAAAGAAGGGAGTGGGCGGGGGTGGGTAATGGTTGACTGAAGCTTGGCAGCCATCGTAACATATTAACCAAATGGTAGCATACTGCTGGCTAAGAACTAAATTTGGACCCACACTAGGAAGGATGACTTGATTTTTACATTACCTGAAGCACATTTACACTCTCGTGTTGCCAGATTGTGGGTGTACTCGAAGAGCTAGAGGTACTGATTACAGTTTTGGATTGCAGACAGCTAATGTTTGCGCGGCGTATCTTGAGTCCTCCTGTTATTTTATGAGCGGCTATGTCTTCCTGGAGAGGGCAGCTTTAAACAATGGCCGCCATTGTTTTTGTAACTATTTTGGATATCAACAAGGCACTCCGCTACCAAAAACATACAATCGATTATTTGCGTTCATTCTGAGGCGAACTCAAAATAGGCTGCGGACACTATACAGTGGTTTTCTACGGCAATACTGCTGTTTTCTTATGGTTGATATGGGGTTCACATTTTTTTTTATTCTTGGTTTTGATTATTATTTTCTTGTAACGGGCTGAGAGCGAATTTTTTGTTTAGTTTTGTTCGATTTTGCTTTTTACGAATGCAGTCTTATTTGTTTTGAATTTGTGATGACTTTGGGGAAAATTACCCACTTTTTTGCGTCCCGCATTTTGTTTACACCTCTACCCTTTGGTTTTTGGCGTTCGTTTTATTTCATTTGGAATTTTACTTTATTTATTTTTATTTTTGTCCTGTGTTGACTACGGTAAGAAATTAGGCCACTAGAGACTAGATTGCGTCACTGTTATACTATGCCAATCATTCAATAGCAAGCTTGTAATGTGCAGTTATGGTTTTGGGTGTTGCTAACTAGTAGTTTCATCGCTTAGTTTCGTCAGGAACCGTTTATAACCTAAAAGTGGGGAAAATTGATTAGTTGTCAAAACGGGGCGTAAAAAAATAAAAAGTAATCAGATAGAAAAGCCAAAAATTCCGTCAAGGTGAATGAAGTTTCATTAACGATATTTTAATAAGCAGTTCGGGTTAGGAAAATAATCAAGAAGGAGATTGGAAGGGGTAGGAGGGAGGGGGGTAGATATATGGTAGAAAGCATTAATAAAGGTGGATGCCGTAATAAGATTTCACGCACTTTGCGATTAGTCTGCACAAATAGTGTTTGTGCTAAACGGGATGATACCAAAAACCAACCGTTGCTGAGCCCTAGGGCGAATAAGATGATTTAAGACTTATTTATTTCGATAATATTCCTTTGTAGTCTTCTGTGCAGCCGAAACGGCCGGGAAGACTACAGCAACGACTTTGCCTGTCCGTCCGTTGCCTTTTCAACTCCAGAACGGTACCAGATAGATACAAACTATTTTCAACATTAGATTAAGCGTCCAAAAAATGAGTTAAAGGGAATAAGAAAAAAAAAAACAACCGGAAGTATGACCGGAAGTGGCCCACAAGTGAGCCCCATTATCTATGAACGGTAGCAGGTAGAGGCAAACGGTTTCCACGATTAGATTCAGCGTCCAAAAGTTAGTTAAAAATGGATAAAAAAAAATTTTAAAACCGAAAGTATGAAGCGCGAGTGCCCAGAAAGTGACGGAAGTGTACAGAAGACCGGTTGCCACTTGTTTTAATTATTAAATACAAATACAATTAGAATCGTTGCATACGGCATTTTACATAATAAAAAGAAAGAATTTACTAATACAAAAGAATTATATTTACAAATTTTAGTATCATTTCTTGACACTAGATGTCGTTGACAGCAAAGTGCGTTAACTGACTAACTTGTAAACCTTTGTAAATTTGTCAAAAACCAACTAAAATGTCGTCGAAACGGCATGGGGGGTGGGGGTGGGCGCCAAAATGTGAAGGGCCGGTGGGAAGAGGCACCAAAAAGAGGCTTCCCTTATTGTAATTGCGTTTGCTTCAATTAAGTCTATACATTAAAAAATGATGCCAGTTAAAGGCACCTGTTCAGGATTTTGATAGCATTTCCCATATTCTAAACGCAGCATCCACGTTCTAGATTCTCCGTCATCCAAAGGGGGGGGGGGGATTGAGGGTTAATGGCGCGTCGACAGCTTGGTCATTAGCGCCAACCTCAGTCACAGTGCAATGATCCGGGTTGCCACTGCACCACACATTACAGAGATATTATTCAAACCCCCCTAATCTAAATCTTGTCATACATCTGTACCTCCTGCAAACATTGAAAAACACCGGACATCATCCAATGGGCTGATGCGGGTCACGTGATCTCGTTTTAGTTATGAAAATCGTAGCGCTGCTGCGAATAGTGTTGTTCCATTTGTAATTTACCGCTATTTTCTTTATATTGCTCGAAGATTCTACGGTGCTGCATTTAGAAGTTGAAATCGTGAAAAGGCACCTTTAACAGGCATTTATAGACCATTTGAAGGAAGTATAGGCATTTGTACTTTCTGTCATCTATTTGTAAGGATTTGTAGGCAATTTGAAAGCATTTGTGGGCAATCGTAGATATTTGGAGACATTAGCAGGCCATTTGAAGCCATTCGATAGGCATCCGTAGGCATTTGGAGGCATTGGTAGGCCATTTGAAGGTATTCGTAGGCATTTGTTGGCACTTGTAGGCATTAGTACCCATTTGTATGCATTTGTACTTTCTGTATGTCATTCCTAGGCCATTTTGAAGGCATTAGCACGCGTTTAAAGGCATTTGTAGGCATGTTTACTTATTACTTTTTGACACGCTAAGTAAATGTGTACTGACGGAAAGTACACACTTGGGTGGAACTGCCAGTGGACATTGTCTTCAGAATGTAGAGTTTTGACCATGTCGTGCTCACGTCACAGCTTGCGACCTTTGCGAGGTCATCTGCGATTGTCCCCCACAAGACCCTTTCAAGCAATCGTTGTCTTGAAATGGCGATCAAGCCAACTTAATGGCACTGACCGCGCGGTCCAGAAGGCTACGAGAGGTCAAAAAGGGCGATTTTCCACACCCATTACACCCCGAACACACCCAGACTTCCAAGTCCCACACAGCGACAAGCCGTTTGGCTTCGATTAATTACCTTCACTTTCAGGGCGTTCAAACGATGGGAGTTCTTCAAGTTAACCAGAAAGTCACTTGATGCCAAAAGCAGCCGCAGCGTGGCGCCATAAGCGTGATGACGTAATGAGCCGAGAATGTCTGATGGTAAGAAATGTCTCAAAAATCTGACGAAGTGATGTCGTTAATTAAAGTTGCTTACTTCTTCCCCCTATTACAGCTCCGGCGAGGAAAGAGGTGCGGGATTCCCCCCCCCCCCAATCGCTCCTGTTGTCGATGTCTGGTCGTGGTGGCTGACTGGTGGAGGCAAGCAGCTTGAAGAAGTTGTTTCAATCGGCGACTGGAAAACGAACGCATGGTAAGCCCCAACCAAGCATGGTAATGTGAGAGTTCATCAAGGAGCTTTCAGTAACTGTGGGATCTATTCTGGACATATCGAAGGACGTGCCTCTTTCCTCCTTGGATCAATGCAGATGCAAACCTATTTCCGTTGTCATTGGAATTAAATGTCAGACTGCTGGAGCGGGGAATTGTACCCACGACAAAACCATATGACGAAGTCTTACCACTGAGCCACACTGATACGGCCTATTGGTGCGCAAGGTTGACATCTCTTGCCATCAGGGTGATTAAGATAATCAGCTAATGACCCGTAATTAGAAAATTACGGCGTTCCATTCGACCCATCAAACAAGACTGTTTCCAACAACAGAATGCTTGCTTTTGGCGACGTTTTACAACTGGAAGACACGTGCATTCGATGCAAGGAGATTGTTGCAATTTGGGTTGGCTGGAAACTCCCAATAAATGAAGGACTTTTATTTGGCGCCAAACCACATCATTCACCACACACAGGAAACAAGGACAGAGCAACATGCATGAACTGAATTGTTGGACAAATTCAGCGAATCATTTGACTTAAATGTTAAAAATGAATTTGTAAATAAGTTTGTCGAAATGCAGAAAGTAAATGAAGTTTGTTTTAACACGCACGTCAACTGTGACCCATTGAATTTACAAGGGGGGGGGGGACTTCGGCCTTTGGTTTCAAAGGTCGTGGGTTCAATTTCCCCGCTCAGGCAGTCTGACATTCAAGTCCAAAAAGCAACGTAAATAGGTTTGTGTCTGTATTTATTTAACCATTCCCGAGTCCACTTGGCGTTCCATCTTGTTTAATCTTTCTTACTTGGGCGAATAAAATGTACGGGTGACAACTGCGAAAGAGTTAGGTTTCAAAACGCTAGGTGGAACGGTAAAAACAAGAAGAAATGTTTGAAAGAGTTTTAGCTTTTGATGTGCCCCCAGCCTAAGCCAGGCGCCAGAAGGAGAGAAAGAGGGACAATTTTGATAGGTAAATCCCATCGAAAATTCCTAAGTTCTTTTACATGCCACAATCGACATGCGCATGAGACATTACAGAGCCCTTATCTTCCCAAAAATGCCAGGGGTGGCTGAGGCTGGACTAGAACCCAGGACCTCTCGCTCATGAGACGCTCATGCTAACCATCAGGCCACCTTGCCCCAGATTTAAAAGAGCAGTATATAAAAAAAAAAGTATATACGAATATTATTCTCGTTTCTGAAACAAACTTCGAATGCTTTTTCAATGCATTATTGTTTCTGTGCTCCAGTGCTCTATAGGGCAGTGCTATGCCACTCCACCGTGACACCAAATAATGAAAGGGTGAGTGCCAAACTAAACCTATATTTACAGTCCGTACTCTGTCCATGGCCATCGTCTTGGGAGCGATGTTTGGTGTACGCCTATTTGGTCTCAAGGCCAACAGTGGCTCAAGGTCAGGGGTTTGGTCCGTACTGGGGTTCGAACGTGGGAGGACGACCTGAGTTCAATCTCATAACCGGTACGAAATCGACTTCCATATATACGCGTGGCTCATCATGTACGGGTTGTGAGTGGCTGCATTCAGTAGGGTTTAGAGTTCTTCGGGGTCTACCACCAATGGATAGTAACCGAGCGCACAGCGGTGCGCCTTCTGGTATATTACGTACAAGGTGCACCGTTACCAAAGTTCGCAGTGTTCTACCAGAAATTTAGCCACCCCCTTCCCCACCAAATTTTTGAGGATGGAACTTCGTCTTCGAATGCGTGAATGCCTTGCAACAACTCCCTTGCCAAGAAATTTCAGCCAAGTCGGGAAAAAAAAGACAAAACACACAAAATGCTAATCACGTCGAGTCTTGAACGCGCTCGCTTCGCTCGATCGGCCAACCAGCTGACTTCACGTTCTCAAAAATGAATTGTCGATTTGCGTAAGTTTATTGCTAATTTGCGGTAAACCCAACAGCTCACTCTCAGCCCCCCCCCCTCCATGCAAAACATAAAATAAAACACAATATGATGTGGGGGACGTCCCCCCCCCCCCCCCGACCCCATTCGCACTCTTCGACGACCGAGTAAAAACATTTCACCGCAAGCCACCCATTGTAAAAACACAAATCGGGCATTAACAACCTCATCCGTACATCCTGTCGACTCAATAAAACACCCCACATTAGTCCAGTCGTGAAACGTATAGTATAAACAATTCGTAAACAACAAAGAAGCTCAACAATCGTAAGCCCCTCCCCCCCCAGGACGTCTGCCCTCACTTCCCCACACCCACCCAAGAAGGATCCAGACCTTCTGCAGCACGTGATCAGAAGTCGTCAGGGAAGTCGTAACGCATTTCCGGTACGAAAAAGAAACCGTTTTATGGCGCGCCCTGGTGGCGATCGCAAGCAGACCTCCCGGGAGTTTATTGTCTTCCCCAGTGCGCCATTAAAAGCCGTTATTAAAGCAACGGGAACACCGACTTTCTTTCATTGCTGTCTGTAGTTGTTGTTTTGTGTACCTTTAAAGGGGCACTGTACCTTGCTTTTTACGCGGCTTGCCTGCCTGCGTTACATTCGTGCTACATGTTGCAGTTTCGATAAACATTTATCACTGCATTCCGTTTTAATCTTCTGTACAGCGGCACCGGCTGAGTAGACTATTGCAACGACTTTGTTCGTCTGTCCGTCGCTTTTTTCAACTTTGGAACGGTACCAGATAAACACGACACGGTCTTCACCGTTAGTTTCAGTGACCAAAATTTAGTTAAAAACCAAGGCAATTTACACATCATTGCGTCCTTTGTTTCCTTTAACGATGGACGTATTAGTCGGTGGGTTAACTTCGTAAATGTTTTGGTCTTGATATCACTCTTTTGATAGTCAAACCATTCTCAACTTGGCTGCTCTTTTACCAGCTTTTTTGTTTGGTAGCTTCCCCTGATTTGTTATCACTACTTCCAATACGATTTCTACAAAAAAAAAAAAAGGGATGTCTACAAAATCGGTTCTGGTTCTACGTTGCGTGAAACTAACTATTTTCGAGCCGCGTCAAAGGTTCGTTGGACCATAAACGTGCCTGTTCACCTTTTCAACTCATGCAGCACCGTAGAATCTTCGAGCAATATAAAGAAAATAGCGGTAAATTAAAAATGGAACAACACTATTCGCAACAGCGCTGCGATTTTCATAACTAAAACGAGATCACGTGACCCACATCAGCCTATTGGATGACGGAGAGTCTTCTGGAACGTGGATGCTGTGTTTAGAATATGGGCGACGCTATCGAAATAGTGAACAGGCGCCTTTAAAGTATAGGCTTACAGCCGTATTCCAGAAATCCACTCAAGTGTGAGTGTGAGAGGTCAAATGTGAGTGCAAACATCTAAGGTAAGGGTCAATAATTTTACAGCCGTATTCCAGAAATCCACTCAAGTGTGAGTGTGAGAGGTCAAATGTGAGTACAAACATCTAAGGTAAGGGTCAACAATTTTAGTACAGCCACTAAGGCGAATGTGAGTGTCCTTGCATCTGAGGGTATTTCTATAGACGAGTTTTGAGCCCTACACTCACCTTTAGGCCCACTCACACTTGAGTGGATTTCTGGTGTACGCCTGTTCGCCCAACAACGAAAGCGAATGCGAGTGCCCTAACGTCTGAGGGTATTTCTGTAGAACCCATTTGACGTTTATACTCACCCTTAGCCCCACTTGGCCCTTGAGTGGATTTCTGGAATACAACTGTTAAACCATTCCTCAGTGCGGATCTATAGTGGAGTAGTGGCATAAAGAAAAATCCGTAGGTCACGACGCCAGTATTCTATCCCATGTTGGACCGGGATCCCTGTTTTTGAATTGCGTCTCCACGCACATTTTGTCAAACGTGGTGGCCGCGATTACTTTCCCTGAAAACCTACTTTAAAATTTAGGTTGCATAGGTTTACACGTAATAAACGTGCGTTCACACAAATCAAAGAAAACTGTAACAGAATCTGCGGGTCTCCAGGCCAATTCTCGCACAGGGTGGTAGTAACGCCTTTAAACGTACGAGTATTTTTTAAAAGAATTTTTGTAAAAACTTATTCTAAGAATGATGTTTTCTTTACACGAACAACTCTTGTGTCAATGGCATAAACGAATCGTGGATTAATCACCGTTCTTTATAGGGCATCCCATACGTTTTCAGCCCCGAAACGTACCGGTCACAGCCACGGGATTGATAATAGAATTAACGCAATAGAATTAACAATTGTCTCTCCCCTTTCCGCTAGCCTAGCCTTTAATCAGCTATTTATGTCAAATAAAATTGAACAATTTAGTGCCCCTATTTCCTACAGTCCCATTATCAAAGTTATAAATAGCCGGTAATTATTGTTAAGCATTCGAGTGATGCGAGGACATTGATTTGATGCAGGAATTT
>JAHWFP010231669.1:10328-40635 GCA_023313725.1 Lithobius niger | reverse complement strand
TCTCCATTATGCTACTCCGCCTTATGCTACCTCCCCTTTATGCTACTCCACCTTTATGCTACTGCCCCTTTATGCTGCTCCTCATTTATGCTTCTCCTCATTTATGCTGCTTCTCCTTCATGCTGCTCCTCTTTTATGCTACTCCCCCTTTACGATGCTTCTCCATTATGCTACTCCGCCTTTATGCTACTGCCCCTTTATGCTACTCCTCCTTCATGCTGCTCCTCTTTTATGCTACTTCCTTTTATGCTGCTCCTCCTTTATGCTATTCCTCCTTTATGATGCGCTAGTGTCAGTCAGGAGCAGCATAAAGGAGGAGTCTCCGTGGTAACTCTACCGAATCGTTCACCATTCGTACGCAGCCCCTCTCGGCCATTTGCCAAACTAGGGACCGTCTTTACTTTTGCGGGAAATTAAAAACTAGGCAGTTAGGTTTTTCCTAATAAATAATAAATAATAAATAATTGGGAAAAACATCACTTGCTTTTTCCCAAGCAAGTGCAAATCCGCAAGCAACAGTGTTTTAAACGACCATTAAGCACGTCTAGAGTGATTTGTTTTTCGAGCAAAATCCGACTGGGGTAGAAATGGCGTGTCTTGCCTCCTTGTTGTTCCACGCCAGCTCTCGCGTATGGCGGAGAATTAATATCGTTTAGAACTGCTTAGGAAAATATACGATTCTGCCAGTGTTAAATCAACTGGCCTGGAGCAGATGGCCTTGCGATACTCCCACATCTGCGCGTGTAAGCTCTGCTAGTGTTTATTCATGTCACTTTACCCATTTCTTAAATAAATAACATGTCACTATTAGAATATGTCTTAGTTCCTTCTACTCTGCACGGGTCTATTACACAAACTTGAGTTCCTTAAACCCGCTACTCAACTACAAAACGGGTTAAGATCATGCGAAATATTCATGATATGAAGCAAATCCTATTTATAGCTCAACGATAATTGCTTTTCATGGGGCACGCGCGTATACCACCTTTGTTCGGACGGAGGAAGAGAAGGGATCGCATAGACGAAGCAGCCAAACCATTCTTGTTCCTCCCAGTTAATTGACTCGGTTGGTAGGATTTATTTTCGCGTCTAATTACAGGCCGTTGTATAGTAGTAATTCGGGCGAGGTAGGGAGAGGAAGGACGGGGCACGGACGGGGGTGGGGGTCGGGGGTTGAGCGAATACCTGTCAAATTCAAGTTGGAAATTCCCCTGGAATTTGGTTGAAAACCGACGGGGATCAATTCAGAACTTAATTACTATCCAATTAGCGTGGTGTTCTTTCGGGATGCTTCAACGTGCGATTGACGATTGTGCCTCGTCATGCTGCCATTCACAAATTCGATGTCGTGTTCTTGTGATTTAGTCGCAGACAACAGTTTACACAATAGGTGTTTATTTCAGGACGGCGGTTAGCAAGTATGAAAGCCACAAAGCAAACAGGGTGTGTGTGACGTCATCAGGACGACAAGGGCGCGTTTAGGCACACGGCCCGCGTCTCGCTCGCCGAAAGCGGTTTCTTGCCTTAGGCCACTAAATATTAATGTTTTTTATGACATTGTCTACAAAAAAAAAAAAAAAAAAAAATTCCGATCACGCATCAGCACTTTCACCAAACATTTCCCGGAGCCGATGACCATGTCAGCTCTATGCTCCATTCACGTGATCGCCTCGAAACGAATCTAAGGGTCGATGATCAGAGGCATGTCACAACTGAAAACTTAGATGTAAAGAATGGCTTTTATCAAATATGCAACTTTAGCACGCTGATCCCTGGCATTAAAACTTACGTATTGGACTCCACAACAAAATATAATCTACTGATTTCGTTTTGTTTGGCGAAAAAAAAAAAAAACCATAGCCCGCATCTGAAAAATCCCGAATAAAACGTAAAATAAAAACACCGCGCACTCGCATCAAATTTTTTTCAGCACGACTCCCGAGAACCATTTAATTAATATTTAGCGGCCTTATCTTTGTTGCTGAAGGGCATTCCGAACGCTTATTACTATTGTGTGCGCGGCGTATCTTGAGTCCTGGAAGTATTTTACCAGCAACTACGTCTTCTTGGAGGGGGAGGCTTTAATCGACGGCCGCCATTGTTTTTTTTAACCATCTTGGATATCAACAAGGCACTCTGCTGCCAAAAACGTACAATCGATTACCTGTGTTGTTTTGCGGCGAACTCAAGATAGGCCGCGCGCACTTTAAAAGCTGAAACTCTCTGTTTGTGTCCCAGGGCCTTATCATTTTTACGCTCCCCATTGTATCTCACCCCCTTCCCACCCAAGAAATTAATTTTTTTCCGTTTACAGTTGCCGAAGTGATGCTATTACGTAAACCTCCCCTCTCCCCTCTCCCCTCTCCGCCGGTCCAAACTATCAAAACAGACGAGGCACGCTCGCTGAACTCCATCAACTTAGCACCGGCACGTCGTGTAATCGTGCAGAACTAAATTCGGACAATTAGTGCACGATTAGTGCTCATTATATACAGTGCTCGAAAAGTAAAATTAGTGCTCTTTCAGTAATAGGGTTACAACACTTTCGAAGGTGGCGGTGGCAAAATGATGCTGACAGCACCAACCTCTATGATTAGCTCGAAAAATATACTAGTTTTTAGTGCTCAATTAGTGTTCGTTAGTGCTCGAATGTTAGAATTAGTGCTCTTCCAATAAACGAATTGTAACACTTTTGAAGGTGGCGGTGACAAATTGATCTTACAGCATCACCCGCACTAAAAGACTCCAACCATGTCCCATTTTTGTGTGCTTGTAATGGTAAACCCACAATAAAATCCACAATAAAATGTGCTACCTGTGGATACTTTCTTTTTTTTCTTTCTGTTATGCTTAGTTTAATTTCACTCTGTGAATGGGGGGAGGGGGGCTATCATTGTTTGGCACTCTGTACTTGTGTACCTTATTGGCGTTTTATTTTTTAATCATTGTTTGGTGCACTTTACATCACTAGCACTGGTGATTTCCTGCAGTTTCCTACATTTTCTTGCTCTCATGCAGAAGAACAACTTCCGCCGGATATCAGACGGCGGTGGAAAACACGGCATATCGCAATGAGAGTTCACCTTTCGAAAAGACGCCCATACTTGCTGTTTGTCGAAGCGAACGCAAACAGTCGAATGCTGATGTATGGAGTTTAGTCGGCCATTTTCTTTTAAAGTAGAAATTATTGACTGGTCGTATACCGACGCTGAACGTTCATCATACTTGGGCCTTACTTCATGGGGGAGATGATCTCTCTAAACTACGTTGCCGTGGATACTGTATGTGTGTGTGTGTTTGTATGTTTGGGAAACGACAATGTTCTCAATTTGGTTCTACTTTGCTTGAAATTTTTGCATAAATTCTAAGACGAAATTCTTTACTCAAATATTTTCTTACGTTTACTGTTTTTTTTTGTCGGATTTTTAGGTCTGTCATTGCAGTAGATTTGGTAAAGACGCTATAGGTTTTGACATTTTTAAGTAAAGTGCACAATGCTTCGTAGAGCACTGTACATTACTGGCTGCGTGTGAAATTACTGGCTCGTAATATTACCAGCAATTTTAAAAGGCGAAAATGCTTCAAATAATAAAAATACTGCAAAAAAGTGGGCTTTAAGCGAGCTTAAAGATTTATTGCAGACTGACTGGCTTTTTAATGTAATTTAAGACTGTCTGTAGGTTTTGCCATGCGCTACTGGCGCTCCGAACATTACTGGCACTGTACACCAGTAATTTTAAAAGGCTAAAATGCTTCAAATAACGCAAATACAGCAAAAACATGGTTTAAGCAGGCTTAAAACTTTATTGCAGGCTGACTTTTTATTGTAATTTACAGCCTTTCCCAGTAAGTTTTACCATGCATTCCTACCACTCCGTATTACTGGCACTGTAAAATTACTGGCTTGTCAACACCAGTAATTTTAAAAAGCTAAAATGCTAAAAATAACGCAAATGCTGCAGAAACGTGGATTTAGGCAGGCTTAAAGCTTTATTACAGAACTTAATGTAATTTACAGACTGCCTCAATAAGTTTTGCGTTGCAAACGACGACGCGAACGCAACAAGAAGTAATAAACAAAAAAGGACGCAATCGACCGCCGTATGCACAGATAAACTTCCGGCCTACAACAACGTATTTCGGCGCAGTACGTACAGTTCCAGTCAAAAAAAAAACGCCTTCGTTATACGGAAGAAGTTGCAGGAATAATGTATGTGACTATGAACAAAAATGCTGAAATCTCGAAAATTACTGGACAGAATTGAATGAAACAAAAACTGGGTTGCTTATTATGCTATCAGCTATATTTCTATACGTATTACATGTAATGGTAGGTAGCCAAATATACTTGGCCGAGCGAGCAACACGGGTTGATAACTAATAATGTATCTCATAAATTACTGGATAGAACTGAATAAAACAAAAACTGGATTAATTGTTATGGTAATGCTATATTTCTACACGTATGACATGCAATATTCAGCAGAAAATTATAATATGCAATTCAGTCTTTGCTTCATGAAAAACCTTCCACTGGTTTTCGAGATATTATCAAATATCAATACATTTTTCTCGCTCGGCCAATTATTTCCAGTCAGTTAACGTAGTATTTAATAAGGGTAGAAATACAGTAGACAATCTAATAAGCATTTCAGTCTTTATTTCATGAAAATCCGTCCATTAGTTTTTGAGATAACTGAATTTCTCCATGGTTGTTATTACGATCCTCGATATAACGAAAACGGGCGGTTTTTTTTTAACGGAACTGTACCTGCCACACGCAAAAGCAACAAAGTCAAGATTTTCCCCGCAAAATAGTGAAGTTTCTGCCACAAATTAGGGATATTTTAAGGCGAGTTTTACAGATTTTGGTGCAGCAGCATGTTTGGAAAGTGCTGCACGTTGTTTTCCGAACCGGTAAAAACGAGGCATGTTTTCCTTACAAGTAATGGTATCTTTTCCCAAGAAGAAGGGGGGGGGGGGTAAGCCAAAATTTTTTGGTCCTTGAGTGAAGTGGTCAAAATTTGTCAGGGTTTTGAATTGGGGGAAGGGGGAGTCATTGACCATTTTATGGTCACATATTCATTTTACCTGCGTCGCACTCGTGAGGTTACCTCCCGCCCTCGACACTGAACTGGACCGTTATCGGAAACGAGCAATTATCGCCGGTTAACCGCCGATTACTCACGGATATATATTTATTACTCATCCAACAGTTCCACCTGACGACAGGATCTCGGGCAATAACGATTCGCAATTGCGTAAGAGCTCGACTCGGTTTGCAATCATAGCCAATTTTGCAGTTATGTAACGAGCGAGTTACAGAACAACTGGATACACACACTTAACACACATTTGATTTTGACCGAAGCATTACAAAACATACGAGCGTAAGCAATCAGCGTATCATGTCTCAGTTTAGTTTCCAGTTCCTGTAGGCTACTTGCTTAGTCCTAGGCACGTATAGCAGCAATGTACCTTAAAACGAATGCTTCTCTACCTCTTTGTAATATTGATGTACTGCGGTAGATTCACCTGGGGACGAGTTACGCGTTCGAGCCTCAACATAAGGAAGAAAAAAACACATTGTCGAAATTAAATTCGTGGTCGGAATAGGCAATGTGTTGCTTTTTTAAAAAATTTTTTTTTATTCTTAGATGGGGAAACAACGCTACATATTTTTGTAAGGGGAGGATTCAGTGTTTCTGGCAACAACTCGCTACCTTACATAAATATTTCATTTTCTCATCAAATAAAAATATCTCGGAAGGAGTTTTTTTTTTTTTTTTTTTCAAATCCTAGTTTTGTTACGTTTCGCGTGTGTTCTACGAGGAATTATTGGCCTACGGATAAATAAAACAGCATTTGTTGCGCACGAAGTCTAGAGAAAAATGGAAAAGCGATTTTTTTCCCCCCATTGCCGCATGATGGCAGAAAAATGTTCTGCTTTACACGAGGGAGTCGGACAAACTCGGAAATTTCGTACTAGATTAGTAAATTTTGTGCGGCACTATATTTGCAGATTTTGCTTGTTTTGCACAATTTAAGGGGTTTGCAGATTTTATGTTATTTTCAAATTTTGAGCCATTTGCAGATTTTATGCGTGTTGGAGATTTCAGTGATTTGCAGATTTTAAGCGATTTTCAAATTTTAAGTCATTTGCAGAGTTTATGTGTGGTGAAGATTTCAAATGATTTGGAGATTTTAAGCGATTTTCACATTTTATGTTTTGTAGATTTTAAGTGGTTTGCAGATTTTAAGTGATTATCAGATTTTGTGTGTCTTGCAGGTTTTATGTGATTTGAGATTTTTCGAATATTTCCACACAATTTCGTTGATTTGCAGACATTTGTAAAAAGCTCTCACAGAAAGCTATTAGGGCGCGTTTATGTTAAGTATAATAACTCGCCTTTGCATTCTGGCAGCTAGAAGCTAAAAATCATCTAAAATATTCCAATATGATGGCAGTTATTGCTTTGTCGACCCATAACGAAAACGGACAATAATGTGAACTCATAAAGGACTGGGAAAATTGTTTCGTCAAGGGAACCTTTTTATCTTATTCACACAGATCATAAGACTGCAAGCATTTACCCAAACGATGTCGGATTTAGCTAATCCATGTAGAGTTGATACCATGGCAACGACACTTTTGCCATCGCGATTAAATTCTCGCTGGGAGAATGCGAAAGAAAGTCGTTGCGTAAACGCTCCCTTAAAATGCTAGCGAGAGAAAGATAAAGATTTATTTAGAGATCCGTGACCCTCATAGGGACATCTTCGCGGCGCCCCCCCCCCCAAAAAAAGTTAACTATTAACAGAACAATAACTATACATAAACAACAACTTTGCAACAACTCAGTTCAGTCCGCCGCACGTCACAATAGACTATACAGGCAAGTATTATATCGGAAACGTCCTATCGGCTGTAATACCACGAGTGCTTCTATGAAATCGATAATTTGTGTGATTTAGCACTCAGCTACTTTCCATATTTAATTTCCTGAGACCAAAGTTCGAGGGAAATTTGTTGCAAAGGAGCTGAGTGCTCAAACACACAAATTATCGATTTCATAGAAGCACTTGGGGGGTCAACAGCGCAAACGCAACCGTATGCCGCAAAAAAAAATCCGGAAGACGTTTACTGTAATTCATTGCACAAAACTTCGGCATGCAACAACCTACTTAGGCGCACTCATGGAATATCTCATTTTGTTTGGCTATCTAATTCCAGAACCTCCACGCGTAAGCAATCAGCCTAATACGTTTTGTTTCAGTTTATGTCCCTATAGATTCCAAGCATGGTAACGTTACCTATTATAAAACGAATAGCTCCTTACATGTTTGTAATACTGATGAATAACGCAAGATACACCTGGGACGAAAAACGAGTACAAGGACTGCAAATAAAAAAAAATTTCTAGAAATTAAATTCGTGGCAGGAATAGTCAATGGGATATATTTTTTTTTATTTGTTTCTCAGAACGGGAAACAACTTTACATCTTTTCGTTGCGGTGGGAGCGGTGTTTTTTGGCAACGACGCGCTACCCTAGATAAATAATACATTTTCTGGTCCAACAAAAACATATGGGCAGGAATTTTTTTTTTAAATGTGGGTTTTTTTTTTTTTGTATTTTTTTTGTATTTGTTTTCTCCGAAGAAATTACGACCGAGCTCGAGTTTCTTTTTTTTTATGACGCCACGATAAATAACGACAGGTTTTAAGAGTGTTTGGGACAGGGGGAGGAAAGATTAAAGACACTAGTAAAGTTCAAAATGCGTTCCTTGCTGTCACAGTCGCGGTGAATGGCTGCTTTCGTGCCTTGGTGTGACGTCAGGAAACCTGTTTCCGTCAAATCGACCAGAACAGCCAATCGGAGTGCTGGAAAAAGCGCATCTAAAAATGTGATGGTGGTGGTAGAAATAACGGAACTCAAAATAAAACAAAACACTCTGCATGTTTATAATTGTTAGTCTTTGTTTTAAAACAAAAAAAAAGATAGTTAAAAACCGAAACATCGTTTACTTTACTTAAAAAAAAACTAGGCCTATGGTAAACGGAGAATCTTCTTTTTTTTTTATTAGTTACCGTTTGTGAATCATGCAACCATTTTTTTTTACGCGATTTCCTGGCGTGTTCTAACTGGCGCTTATGTTTTTTTTGTTGTTGGTTTTTAGGGAGAAACGAACCCAATCTGGATTATCAGTCCCACGACGATGAAAGGGACAATTTATCTGGTGAAATGCTTCTTTTTGTTAACAATACTTTATTAATAACAATGTTCAGATTGTTGGCCTCACCTGGTTCCAAATATGGCTGGTGTTATTTACAAAATGTCGGAACACGTATTGCAGTGGCGGAACTGGGGGATGCCCCGCAGAGTGGAGGATCCAACCCTCAACGCTGGAATCCCCTCTTAAACCTAATCAAGCCAGGACGATGGAGTCGTGAGTCTGGATGCTGTTCAGTTTATTGACGTGATGTTGGGCGCTCGCCTGCACTTCGGGCACGGCAGACTGTCGGAGGCATGACTTCGGATTAATTGGGAATGGCGTAAGGTTCGTAATGAATTTCGAAAGGATGAATCGAAAAGGGGACCGAAAGATGGTGTGCAGCCGGTATGGCGTCCGCAACCGTTGTGCCCATTCCAAATCTGTTGCCATGCCTCCGGCCATCAGCACGAGACCGAAAGGCAAAGCATACATGGTACAACGTGGTATTGTTACAGAATATGCAAGGTTACTTGATTACAAACTCGGGAACAGGAGGGTCCCGTCTTGTTACAGTTTTACATGGTGGAGAGTCCAGAGTAACTGCAGTCACTGCAGTATTTTGCGTTTTTTTTTACCTGTTTGCTACGAACGGGGTTTGTGACGTCACTTCCTCCAGCATGGCTACTTCCTGTGGCCGGCAAGCGTAGCATCACTTTCCGCAGCATGGCCACTTCCTGGGTTTGCCTGTGGCATGAACCAAAAGTAACTTCCTAACCAGGAAAGAAGCTTATTGGCGCTTCATGTCCTACCAAGTATCTTTCGTTCTTTGCTAGGGAGGTACTTGCAGTTCATCCAATTGCCTCTAGAGGGAACTATGGATTATCCTTACGATATTCTGACAAAACCTTGCCCTAGAAAACTATATCTTTGCACTCTTGGCCTATAGTTTTTGCCTCTGTAGGTTGAGCGCTGTTTCACTTTCGGTAATGTTAAGACTAAAATGTGGGCTTTTAAGTATTTGTGAGACCACTACTGGAGTATGCGTGCCCGGTTTGGTCTCCTTCTCTCCTGGGAGATATCGACAGGGTTGAATCGGTCCAACGCAAATTGACTAAAAGACGCGGAACCTCTCTTACAACATGAGATTAACAGGTGTGGGGCTCGAGTCCCTGGAGTTACGTAAGGCATCGCACTGACCTTCTCTTGACCTTCAAAATTGTCAGAGGTTTTTTGCAAGTGGACATGCCGTTCTTTGACCCTTACCCTTACTTGGCAACTAGAGGCCACTCGCTCAAATTGGCTACCCAATTTGGTTGGATGTTGGTTGGAGGTTGGATTGTCGACTAAGGTTTTTTTGCTGTGCGAGTAATCCATCCATGGAACTATCTGTCCGAGGAGGCTGTACGGGCGCGTTCTGTCGACCATTTAAAATTTTTGTTGACCAAAATTTACCGTCGCAAATTCTTGAGAAGACCTGAATTTGTTGCCCGGGTTTAACTAGTGTTAAGTGGTTTAACCATTCTACATTCCAACCAATCTGTGGTAAAATTTATTATTATTGCTATTACTATACCTAACGAACGCTTAGTAACTATCCACTAATGCGAATTATAGGCCTATAGGTATATCTTCTGAACTTTGAAAAGATTAAGTAGTCTATTACCCGTTGACAAAAATCCCAAATGACGTCCCAAACTGACATTTTAAAACTTTTTTTTTTGCGACACGAAGTATGCCATGACGGAATCGATTTATGATTACAAAATAGTTCAAAACAGCACAAAATGGCAGATGGATTTCTAAACACCAATATTTGGTGGCTTTCTTTGGATACGACAAACCATGATTGTCGCTATGTTGTATTTTGAATTCTCGTTGCGAGATGCTATACGTTTTCTACCATCGTTTGATCCCCCACTACAACAGTTTTGTGCGAGACAAGGTAAGTATTGAAAATAGCGAGAAATTGTTGTAGTGATGTTTAAAGTTTTTGTTGTACTTTTGTCCTTTACCCATGTTGTTATTTGTGATGTATTTAATTACTTATGGAATACCGCATTATTTACGGATAAGCTGCAGGCTCATCCTAAGTACATAACGACGGACTAGCACATAGGGTTGGAAATAATCATGATTATTTAAAAATAATCTGCTGTTTTCTCCCTTTTCATAAATTTGTTGCATATATATATATCGATGCACTTTTTAAAATTTTATTTCGATGTTGTTTTGTTGTTCTTTTGGCGCCTGACCTTTGATGTTGTGTGCAAAAGTGCTAGTTCAATTGTTTTTCTTTGTCTGCTGCTCTCAAACCACACGCGAGCATTAGCTCTTGTGGAATGAGTGTTTGCTTTTGTGCTTAATTTTGTAACCTGTGGTGGATGAGTAAACTAACTTACTTACTTACTTACTAATAATCGAATTAAGCAGAACAGTTTGATTATAATCAAGATTATTTTTATTATTGCGAGATTTGAATAACATGTATAAGAAAGCAATAATTATTATGACATATAGTTAAAGTTGCTAGAGTTTTCTAAAAGTTTAAAACGTGATTGTTGTGTGCGCGGCGTATCTTGAGTCCTGCAGGTATTTTATGAGCGGCTACGTCTTCCGCGAGGGGGCGGCTTTAATCGACGGCCGCCATTGTTTTTGTAACCATCTTGGATATCAACAAGGCACTCTGCTACCAAAAACGTACAATCGATTATCTGTGTTCGTTCTGGGGCGAACTCAAGATAGGCTGCGGACATTGTACCACGTGTAAATTTCAATATTAACATGCAGACCGCAGTAACTAACTACTTAGTAAAATTGGTGTAAGTATTGTGGCACACTGACACATTCCTCGCACACTAGCCGATTAAATGAATAGTCCCGTCAGCTCCAGTTGCTAGTTGTACCGTAGAAGTATCCATAAGTTGCAAATTCCTTTAATTCTTCCTTAGATTTAAGGGTTTGAGTGTTGCCATTAATTTTTGACTTTGGTTGTTCCTCGTCTGTTGCGCATTTTTTTATGGATAAGGCCAAAAAAAAAGTAGAAGACATACGTTCCATAACTGAAGAAGATTCAATAGCACTGTTTTTCATTTTGGTTGTTCAAGTTTTTTTTTTTACTTGTATATACCAACAGTTTTGTGTCAACCGGGTCCTTGATGATTATCAAGTAATTTTCAATTTTAAACAAGTGATTATAACCAATTATTATAATCTGATTATAATCGTAACTACCCTGCTAGCATAATAGCTTTCGGCGGGCGAAAAACGTCTTAATGCAAAAATACTCTCCAATCGCGGGTAAATCTCCAGTGTTACAATTACCCCGACACAAGCAGCGACAACGTCGTTGCCCACAAATCGCTTACCACCCAGGACGTAACGTCATTAATAAAATCCCCCCCCCCCTCCCCTAACCTCCCAGCTCTCCCGTTCCTTTAATGTCTCCGCCTATCCCAGTAATTAGACTGACATGACACCGACCCGGGCGCCGGCATCAATGGACAAGCAATCACGGTAAACTATTGTACTTATCGACTGATCCGAAATGGCCAACGAGTCCATAAATGATGAGTGATCAGACCTGTTGGGATATTGGGTTTGCTGCCAATTTACTGCCTCCTGAATAGGCTTCAGCGGCCAAGAGGCTTGGCTGGGCATTGAAGGATAATACGAAATTATGTTGTGTGTTAATAAGTTTTTATTTATGAAATCCAGTCGATGACTCTACTTGGAAGAGCGCTATTCCCAACTTGGGTTAACTTCCAGTGGACGCGCTAGATGGAACGTTTAGAGCGCAATCGCCGAACACGATTTCCATAACAGAACAATGGCGCTGTCTCAAATAATACGTCGTCTTGTTTGTCGGTTAAGGCTAAGTTAGGCCAGTTGCCTTGCTTCGAAATTCACCGGATAGGGAACAAGTTTCATGACGGTAAAGAGTTTTGTACCGTAAATAGGGACGAAATCAACCCTATCACGTGATCCGACCGTTGTCCAGTGACCAACATTATTTGTCAATACAGCATCATAACGCCTGTCGACCATCTCCACTATTTGTTTATACGAATACGGAATCAACCCTATCGAAGAAAAAATGAAAGTCCATCATCTTTAGTCGTTGAATTCAGAGAAAAAACACCTCGAAGCGGCGATGAGTCTGATACTTCATCGCGCCTTTGAAATTAAAACTTTGATGTAGTGTGGCGTCATCAATGAGCTGGTCGTTGCGTATACAGCAGTGACATGACGTACAAGTTTTCTCAATGACATGACGTAGTATTATTGTATATAACCCTATGCTGGAGCCTTCATGGGTTAGCTGCAAGGGGCACTGCAGAGAGAAACAGAAGGGCGTCATACTGAAGCCGATACTGTGAAGAGTGATTTCTTAGACCTAAAACGCGCGATTTTTGTTGTTGGAGAAAACAACGTTATTTTAAGCCTAAGATATCCGCTCTTCCGTTGTTTTTACCTCCATTTTTATGTAGTGCACCTTGTAGTTATGCTCTCCATAAACCCAGACTGGTGCCAAAATGTCACTGCTCTATACGAAACTGAAAAATGAAACAAAAAGCTGAATAATTAGCGCGATTTGAAGTCCAGAATGAGAATCGCATTTCGTTTAACTCTAATAACTGTATGGACGTATTTACGCAAAAACTCGCCTTTGCATCCTCGCAGCTAGAATTTAATCGCGATGGCAAAGGTGTTGATGCCATGGCAACAAGGCTACCTGGATTAGCTAAATCAGACATCGTTTGAGTAAATGCTGATCAGTCTTATAATCCGTGACGTTGAGATAAAGAATTATCCTGACGTCACAATTTTCCCAGTCGCTTTTACACTCGAATTATTAGCTGTTTTCGTTGCGAACCGACAGAGCTAAAACCGTCGCCATGTTGGAATTTCAGATGATTCCTATAGTTTCTAGCTGCGAGAATGCGAAAGCGAGTAATTGCGCCGTAAACGCGCCCTAATTTTTACTGTTTCGAAAGCCTCACGGTGTCAGGCTGCTACGGGCAGCACCAATGTGTAGCAGGAAAGCCAACCAGCTTCCTGCTGAGTGATGATCAGGAAGCCTCGACGTATATATAAATAACATGTTCTGAAACTCAGCGCTGTTGCTCCAGCTTATCAAAGTTATTCCTAAAGGCTCGGTCTCTCAATTTTCCTATCTCTCGACGTGACGTCACTGCTGGCTTCCAAGTGTTTCAAATAAATCTATGTGGTTGTGTCCTAGATTCGGATTCAGGCTGTTTAGAAGCGATTTTCCACTAATCTCTCGACTAAAGACGGTAGACCCGCAATATTTCTTTGCTGGCAATATTTATATGAACATAATTAATACAACGGCGGAGACTCGTTACACAGAGCGTACCAACTGATCTAAAAGAAGGTAACGAGGTAATCGACGATAAGAAATAAACGCATTGAAAACTACTTAACAACTCCCTTAACATCGCAACTGTAATGCCTGCCTGATGGCGAGCATATCGCGCGTTTCTTTTCCTCGCTGTGCTAAAGCAGTTCGCTAAAAGGCTTTTTCTTTACCCTACAATTTAGCTGCAATTTGCAGCGCTGCTAATAGCAGGCGCGTCTCTATTTGTCAGTTTCGTGCAGTGCTAGATGCATCCACGCAGCAATCTTATTTTGTTGCGGAAACAAGATGGCAGCTTCCCGGCGATAAAAAATTTGATCATCCACAGCAAATACGGGCGTTTTTTAAAATTTTTTTTATAGTTATGGTGGATTTAACTGTAACCACAAAGCTGCAAGTAGGTAAAGTAATAAATACACAACTATAAAATTCTGTTAATTCATTTCGATTGCCAATAAAACTCTCACGATAACGTTTTTTCAGCGGGTTGAATCAAGGGGGTCGCAACTGTACTAGAAACAACGCCTTCCAAACCTTCGCAACCAGCATTCCTACCGGCGCTCGGCCGACGCCCGTAACGCCAACATTGGTGCGTGCTAGATAACTTCCGGTTCTCGCCTGAATGAGATTCGCGATAGGCCAATCACACAATCTAGTTATATATTTATTTTATTTACAAAATTATTATAACGCAACGCCCTGTGAAGAGCATAACAGCAATTTCGGATTAAAACAACAATTTTAAAAACAGAAGAAACGTGGCGTCACACCTTGCACAACGCTCTCACCGCTGCTCTCGCCTGAATGAGATTCGTGAGATACACATCCCATACTAATTTTCATGATTTCTGTCGTAATGACTCCTGTATTGCGCGACAAAGGCAAGGTATATATTGGGCAGGATGCCACAAATGTGAAAACGCTGCACATCTCAAAAACGATGCAAACATCAATTTATAAAATCGAACAGCTATTGGAAAATTAGTTCAAACTTCCGCTTGTGCTGGGATATATTTTGCAAACAGTATCACAGTTCAATGGGGCAAGGAAGGGGGCCTGATGGTTAGCATGACCGTCTCCTGTGCCAGAGATCCCGGGTTCGAATCCGGCCTCAACCACCCCTGGCGTTTTCGGGCAGAGAAGAGCCCTGTGATGTCTCGTGCTCATGCCGTTTGTGGCATTGTAAAAGAACCTAGGGTTTCCGATAGGATTTACCTAGCAAAATTTACCCTGTCTCCTTCTGGCGCCGTGGCTAACGCTGGGTGCGCGTCAAAAAGCTACAGTATCACAGTTCAACTTTAGCTGTGCGTGTTTTACCCTACTCATCATCGGACTAGTTTTTCCAATAGGTTTGAGTTACGGCGACTGAATTTGCACACCATGGTTTAATCTTAATGGCGGCTGCCATCCCATAGCCTCAAAGCGGAAGTGTTACATCTAGCTCGCTTGAAAGGGGGGATTGCCACTAAATGACAAGCGGCAGCATCTAAAGCCATTTGTTGCTAGTTCTGTCTAAACCACCTTAGTTCCAACAGGCGAAGGAACACACAAATAAATTATTTTGTTACACAACAAACCAGCCACGTGTCTCCTTAATTATATTGAGTGTAAAGTTGGTGCGCCCACGTGAACCAGGAGGCAAGCGGTAAAGTTAGGCCTAACGACATCACGGGCGATTTTTTCCGTATCTCGACCGTTTTCAAACGCAGATTCTGAACCGCTAGATTGGCGCCATCTAGTGACAGTGATATCGTTAACCTTGACCGCTTGCTCCGTGGTGCAAGTGGGCGCACCCACTTTACGCTCAATAATTAAGAAGACACGTGGCTAGTTTGTTGTGGAAAAAGAAATTTCTTTGGCGGATTCCTTCGCTTGTTGAAATCAAGTGCTATACATAGAACTAAATAATGGTAGACGTCGCTAGATGCCGCTAGATGTTTCTTTTGGTCACGTAGCGCCAGTGACGTTAGCGTGACGGAGCTATTTAGCAAACTGCTGCAGCTGCTGCGAGGAAAAGAAACGCTCGGATACCGTGATAAGCATACGTTTTTAAAATCCGTCTTTCGTGATGACGTCACTTTTAATGGAAGCGATCGATCTTAGCGTAATCGGTCGCCGAGCACTTCGACGAGTTTAAGAACGTGCTCAGTAGCCGGAGCCGCCGGCTTTTCTAACATCATTTCACCGAAATTCACCACGCAAAAATATGGCGGGCTGCAACCGGCAGCACTACCGCTTAGCAGGTAAGCCACCCAAAAGTTGAAAGCTGGTGTTGGGAAAAGGGGGGAAACGGCCACTCCCCCCTCCCCCCTTACATTCTAACAGAATTGTAGTCTCTCGGCATTTTTCAGCTTTCAAGGACTTTGCCTATGACGTATCACCGCTGCTACCAGTATCGTACACAGGAGGAGTGGCGAGGGCAGGGAGCATTGCCCAAAATGCCCATGCCCTTCTTGTGAAAAAAAAATTCGTTTTTGTACCGGCATCTTTGCCTGTGCGGCAGTGCCTCAGATGGGACGTAAATGCCTATGAAAGGCCTAAAAAGGGCCTAAAATGAGCAAACAAGGGCTTAAAAGGGCAAAAAAGCGTAAGAAAGGGGCAGAAAAGGTTAAAAAGAGTGAGCAAAGTAAAAGGTACCCGCAAAAAAACTGTACTGTGCCTTTTTACTAAAAGTTGCCCTGCCCTCACGGGAGGGGGGGGGGGGGGAATAGGAGGAGGAGGCGCCGTGAACGCTGCTGACCGCTACGAAAAATTAGTAACTTTTAAAGGATTTTTGCAGTACTAGGCAAGAAGCTGTAATTTGTTGGAAAGTGTTGGAATTTATTTCGGATTCGTTGATCTGAATTAAGTCATAATTTTAGATAAATAAACTTGCTACCCGCATCGTTGTTTATTTGTCTTGTTATCTGCAACTTCAGTCCTCTTTATAATTTTAGACCGTTTTTTATTTTTATTAGTAATGCGGCCTGTGTTTCACAAAGAACTTCGCTGTTACGTGGCAATTTAGCATTCCTACAAAAAAAAAAGAACTAAAGTCTTGACTCGCCCCACATCTCAATCCACCCCTTCTTGTACCCTTCCGGTAGACCCCCAACAACGATCATTCTTTGCGAATTACGGAGAACCTATTAATTGGTGTGGACAAAAAAAAAACAACAACAACGTTCTGACAGAGTCCACTTCAGTTAACACTACAATGGCAAGTAGTTGGAATACCCTAACTTGGTCACGAATCGAACCAATAATCAGTGTATTGACAATTCATTGCGGCCTACATCTACATGTGTTGCTTCCGGATCACTACCATTTTTCCTTAGTAATCGCTTTCGGTAAAGTCTTCGATTCTTGGTGTAGTAACGTGGAAATTGTTGGTTTTTAGTACTTTCAAGGTTAGTCGATTCGATATGAAAATTGATTTTTTTTTTAAATACTCACGTAATGCCATGAAGCTTCTGCTGGATACTCGTTATACCCATTCACGAAATACAATGGAAAAGGAATGCCTACCTGTAAAAAGAAAAAGAAAATAAATGTATCAGTAACACAATTTCTACTTTATCTATATAGAATTAAACCCGTTAGGCTCCGTCTGCGCGGGAATCTGAGTACGCGTGAGCGCTTGGAGAAATTCGATAAGTTTGGCTTACATTTTATCATCGCACTTTCTAATTTGTCAACAGGTTTTTGTTATGTAGAATATATATATATATATACAGAATATTGGTTTATTGAACCAGGTAAACGGTACAAAACTCCGTATGTGCCCTCACCCCACAAGAGCTAATGCTCGCGTGTGGCGTGTTGGCTACCTAATAAAAATTAACTAAAAAAAACACACAAGAAATACAAATGTCAACTTATGAAACAAATGCAAAGTTTGGGTGCATCGTAGATAAAAAAAAAATAACAATAGCAATATAAAAATTATTACCATCCTTACAAGCAAACTAGAGGAAGCCCGTGCTACGCACGGGGCCGGTCATGAATTAAGTTTACAGACCCACTTCCACTCCCCACTCTCAACCCCCTCACTCCCACTCCCCACTCGCACTCCCAACTCCCGGCTCCCACTCCCAACTCCCACTCCCATTTTCTCACACACTGGCTAAGAAACGCTTTCATGAATTCTTTCATTTTACCCATCAACAATCAACGGTTTGGACGATAGTTTCAATCCTTAGCACGTGCACCAGGAATTGTTAGGCACCGTAGCAACGACATTACATAGCGCATAGCGCTGAGGCTGGTAGACTCCTGTAAGATTAAATAAATAAATAAATAAATAAATAAGACATTACACGTGCACGAAAACAATGCGAAGCGAGTAAAGTGATTGTTGTCCTTCCGGTTTTCCTTTAACTTTCCTTTTCCTTTTATCAGCTCAGCCGGGATCCAGAATTATTACGGAGATGTAAAGTTACTATTTATATTAGCTATTTTTACTCCCATTTTTATTACCATTTGTATTACTATTTTATTACTATTTTAAGTTATTATTTTTAATAGCGACTGCAAAGTTACTGTAATAAGCAAATGCAATTATTACAATCATTAATAAATGCAAAGTTAAGGTGCACCGTAGAAGAAATAATAACAACAGTAAAAATAAATAAACAATTTTCAAGGGCCACAGTACTGATATCCAGTAGCCACCGAAACAGGTTATTTCTGGAAATGATGAATTTCAAGTAATATCTTTTTATGTAGTTGGGTATGTAGTTTATAGTATGTAGTTTGTCAGCACATCAATAAACAAACCATTTTAAGGCAGTTTTAAGGCTCGTAAACCAATTTCAAGGCTTTTTTTCACGGTTAATTGTTATAATAAACCTTTTAAATTCCAATGTTTTGTTATAGGTGCCAGTTTTTTTTGGCACCATATTATGCCCTCCCTTCCACCAATAGACCGGAGAGGATACAGCGACAAAAAGCCAGTGTAACAGCACGTGCACTGCTGGCCTTTCTGACACAAATTGCTTGCACTGCACGCCGGCTCTCTCTTTCTGTCTCCAAGCATCATTCACAAAAATTTGGCGAACAAACATTTTTATTTATTTATTTAATTGTTGTACAGAAATTAATTTCATTATTACAGTACTAACTACATTTCAAACACCGTATACTACAAAATTTCACGGCCATTTCTAGGCTCTGACAACAAATTTTGGAACTAACGTGAAATGGCAACAATGTTGTAGCAATGTTTAAAATTACTGTTGCACTTTGTTCTTTATCCTTGTTGTTATTTATAATACATTCAATGTGTTATGCATTACCGCATTCATTTAGTAGAAGAGAGAAACTGGTCGTCAATAAATAACGGTTGACTAGCAAATAGCGTTGGGCGAGCGGAGAAGGTCTTGTTGCCTAAACACGCCCTAAATCTTTCTGACACTATTCTCACCTTCGTAGGGGTCCTGACTACCGGATGAATCGACGTACAAACATACAAGTAAACAAACAAATCGTACGTTTTGATTGAAGTAAATGAAATGCAGGCATTCCGAGGAGTGTGAGGAACGAACTGTAAGCAGCAACTGCGATTAGGCCATGCAAAGTTAATTGTTGTTAAAAATTTCTTATTTGAATTTAGTCCACCCGCTTAAAGGCACATCCGGCCTGCCTTATAACAGCCACGCGTCGATTTCCATACACGCATTTTTTGCACCGTTTCACGCGACTCGGTGTAGGAATACAAGACCAATTGAGATGGTAAACGCAGCTATTACCTCAGTTGGCTTGGGGAATAGTATACGAAACGGCATCAAGTTAAAGATTGTGTCGTCACAAACCGGAATGATTCTCGTATTTTAACATCACACTTTATCCTTTTTTAGGCTGCTATCTTATAATATTTCTTCGGCGATCTATAGGCATAAAACATTTTAATTTTTATCGCATTAGTCTTTTACATTTTTGATCCCGTGGTAATTATTAGCAAACGATCAAAAATTAGTACATGCACACAGCGATGAAACGTCATGGTTATTGTAAGCGCGCAAAGGATCATATAATCGCAGGATGCAGTAAATATAGTTCCCCATTTTCAACAGAAAATCTCCAAGACGCCACATTTTAAAACGGGTTTTTAGCAAGGGATCGACTAACGGTAAGCAAATAGACCTTTGGGGCCGTACTTGATGTAGCTGATCGAGAAAAATGAACGATTTTTATTCTTTGTTATTATTCGTTTATTGAATTTAACAACTTCGTAATATTTAAGGATTTCCCGCAACCAGTCATGATTAATCGATGTAGACTTGTAGTTGCCCCTTCTGAACTGTCTAATTTTCATTGTCCAATACTGTACAGTTCCGGTCAAAAAAATCGCCTTCGTTATACGGAAGAAGTTGCAGGATGACTCTGAACGAAAATGTTGATATCTCGAAAACTACTGGACAGAATAGAATGAAACAAAAACTGGGTTGCTTATTACAATATCAGCTATATTTATATGCGTATTACATGTAATGGTAAGTATCCAAATATAGTTGGCCGAGCGAGCAACACGAGTTGATAACTAATAACGTAACCCATAAACTACTGGATAGAAAAGAATCAAACAAAAACTGGATTAATTTTTATTACATATGCTATATTTCTATACGTATGACATGCAATATTAAGCAGCAAAATATAATATGCAATTCAGTCTTTGTTTCATGAAAATCCTTCCACTAGTTTTCGAGATATCCTCAGATATCATTAAGTTATTCTCGCTCGGCTAATTATGTTCAGTCAGTTAACGTAGTTATTTAATAAGGATAGAAATATAGTAGACAATCTGATAATCAGTTCAATCTTGTTTCATGAAAATCCGTCTAGTAGTTTTCGAGATACCGTACTTGAATTTCTCCATGTTCGTCATTACGACCCTCGATATAACGAAAAAGGGCATTATTTTTGACCGGAACTGTACGTTGTGCAACCTAAAGTTGATAAGGAAAGACTACATGCAGTTACTATCAGGGTATTAGTAAGTTTTATAATTTCTTGTCCACCGATAAGAAACGTACTGACCTGATGTCATCGTTTAAGAAACATTTGTTTAAATAATAACTTGATCAAACTCAAATAACTTATTGTGTGCGCGGTGTATCGTGAGTCCTGCAAGTATTTTGTGAGCGGCTACGTGTTCCTGGGTGGGGTGGCTTTAATCGATGGCCGCCATTGTTTTTGTAACCATCTTGGATATCAACAAGGCACTCCTGGATGGGGTGGCTTTAATCGATGGCCGCCATTGTTTTTGTAACCATCTTGGATATCAACAAGGCACTCTGCTACTGAAAACGCACAATCGATTATCTGTGTTCGTTCTGTGGAGAACTCAAGACAGGCCGCGGACACTATAGCAAATATGTTCAACATTGTGAGTTAACGTTTTCGAAATTTAATTTTTTTTTGTATCTTGTCTAAAAAACTGTTGCTTTCACCATTTCCATCGGCAAAGTGCGATTTTGCTATTCTGGTTTTATGCGAATCAATCATGACTTTGTACCACCTTGTCCTTGTACTTTTTACGTAATGTTTTTTTAATAGTTAATCATACTTTTTTTGACGATTTCTCAAGGTAATCCTGTTTTATTAATGTTGGAATTTTGTATCAGTGTTTTTTTTTTTCTGTATTTTGTTTTGCATGTAATTTCCCCTCTGACCCACACGCGGGAATTTTCTCCTATGGTGTCCGGGATATCGCTTCCATGGCTGACTTTGTGTATTGCAATGAAATAAACTCAACTTGTAAAAAAAAAAGTTTATTAAAAGTTAGAAAGGCTTCGCAAAAATGCGAAATTCATGGCTGATCCCAACGGTGTAATTTTTTTTAAGTTTTTGTCTTTGAAAAAAAAAAAGAAGACATAAGGAAAGTCCGCTTTCAAACTTCTTGGATTTTGTTTTTTGTTTCGACTTTCCGAGTTGGCGCTTTTCAATAACAACCGAACAAAGAAAAAAATATGAATATGGGATCGCAGGTAATAAAAATGGCTGCGTTTTGAAATATTGCGTTTTCCCCGCCATTCCCTCCCCATCCAACCGTTCTGGTTGGTCAGCTTGAAATGCGAGACTTGCAAATATGTCAAACTCTTACTTTTTTTTCAGAAATGGAGACTTATTTATTTACTGTTTTTTTTTTATTGTATACCTCTGAACAGTCTATTTTGGAGAGAAGTAACAAATGAAAAAAAATAAAAACAAATAAAATAAAGCGAAAAGTAATCGCCGTGATATATTCTGCAGTTCCCGAATTCGTCGAATTTTTCAGGCAATAAACAAAACTGAATAAAACTCGTTTCACTATTTGAAAATAAAAAAAAAGCAAAAATGAAAAAAAAAAAGAAATTGGAGCTTTTATTTTGCAAAACTGGATAAAACTCGTTTCACTATTTGAAAATAAAAAAATAAAAAATGAAAAGAAAAAAAATTGGAGCTTTTATTTTGCATACAAAATAAGCATTAGAAAACAGTAAAAAATTTTGGAAAATTTGAAACGTTTTCTTTTGATTGAAGAACGATTTGACCCGCTGTTTAAAACAAAAATTTCAGGTTTAACATTCTTTTCAACTGGTAAGGTCATCTCAGAACGAAAATGGACAATTTTTCTTGGAAATCCACATCTATAGTAGAACGCAACTTCCATTACAGTGTTTGTTTGTTTATTTATTTATTTTTTTTTACGGTTCGTTTGATAATTTCCTGGTAAAACCACTAATAACTTACCACTGATAACTGATATTAGCCGATGGTATTATCCGCTACAATCACCTGTGTGATTTTATGAAATTGATAATTTGTGCGTTTTAGAACTTAACTGCTTTCCAGCAAATTTAAAACTTAAAACTAGAAATTAAAACTAGAAAGGAGTTTCATGCTAAAACACCCAAATTGTCGATTTAATACAAGCACTCGTGGTATATTATAACTGATAACTCACCGTCAAATCGAAAGTGAAACTCTAAAACGAAATCACTTCGGAGAATCGTTTTGCGGAAAGAAAAACAAAAATTCTCAAACCGAATACCACTCGTGTTTCTATGAAATTTATAATTTGTTCGTTTTAGCACTCAACTCCTATCCAACAAATTTCCCTCTCTCGACCTTCGTCCCCAATCGCCGTGAAGAGGTGGTGTTAACCCATTTGCGCATTGGTCACACCTGACTTACTCACTGTTTCCTTTTGCGGGAGGTTGACCCTCCTGAATGTTATTGGTGTCAACGGCCACTGACGATCCGGCACTTCCTTGTTGATTGTCGCCATCTTGATGGAGTTCGTTAGCGTTTCCATCTTCCGCAAGACGAGGACTCTGCGCGTCAATTGGGCTATAAGTCTGTCCTCCTGTCCGGTGTTTTTCAATTTTTGCAGGAGCTACAGATGTATGACAAGATTTTAGATTAGGGGTTTGAATAATATCTCTGTAATGTGTGGTGCAGTGGCAACCCGGACCACTGCACTGTGACTGAGGTTGGCGCTAATGACCAAGTTGTCGACGCGCCATTAAGCCTCAATATCCCTTTCCTTCGGTCCCGGGAAATTAAACCTGGAAAGGAGTTTCGTGCTGAAACACACGAATTATCGATTTCATATAAAAGCATTCGTGGTATTATAGCCGAGAATTTCCCTGACAGAAATGTGCTCTCTTGATCGTGTAATATAGTCGTCCAATCGCAACCGATTTACAGTGAGAATTTCCCTGACAGAAGTTTGCTCACTGATCGTGTAATATATTCGTCCAATCACAACCCACTTACTACTGAGGAGTTATAAGGGCTCGTTTACGCAACGACAGTTTTCTCGCTCACTAGTTTTTATTTGATCAATACGAAATCTGATAGCTGCTTCTCGCCTTTACCGGAGTATGCGGCTTTCGATTGTCTTTGCGTATTAGTAACCATGGCAACGATGCAGACGCAAATCTTCTCCTCGTGGCTCGTGACACGGCGTACGATGCTTGCAACATTCGAGCGTCGATTTATGACAACAAGAAAAAAATTGTACTGCAGTACAAGACGACGGACTGTTTTTTTGTATGCCGGGATTCGATGGTTTGTTTTCGATTCGATGGCCACGAAATGGACGCCATGTTGGATTTTGAATTCTCGCTGCGAGAAGCTATTTATTCTACCATAGATTAGAAAGTTAACTAGATATACCGTCTCACTTCTTCCCATCCTACGCGGACCTCTAGCGGAAGTTGCGGCTACTAACAACTTTGCTAATGCTTTTGCCTTCGAAGCAGCACGAAAGCAAAGCATTAGCAAAGGTATTAGTAGCCGCAACTTCCGCTAGAGCTCCGCGTAGGATGGGAAGAGGTGAGACGGTACATCTAGTTAACTTTCTAATCTATGATTCTACCAACGTTTGATCGTTGCTAGAAGCTGTACTTTGAGGGAGAATAGCAAATTTTGGAAATAGCGTGAAATGACAACAATCTTGTAGCAATGTTTAAAATTACTGTAGCACTTTGTTCTTTATCCGTGATGTTATTTATAATACATATACAATTTGTTATCTATTACCGCATTCATTTAGTAGCAACGGGAAACTAATCATAAATAAATAATGGTTTCTAGCAAATAGCTTTCGGCGAGCGAGAATGCCTTTTTTCATAAACACGCCCTAACTGTAAGTCGATGTTCATTGGCTAAATTTAAAACTAAATCAGTAAGGAAATATCCTGTAGCTTTCATTGGTTGACGCACTATAACGCAAAACCATGGGCAAAACATGGCCAGCGCTGTTTGAAGTTGATGCACTTCCAGGCGTCACTCGTTTAATACGTTACAATGTCGACATGTTACGATACGTTTGTTGCAGTCATTACAAATAGGCCTACTTGAAAAGTATGTATTTTCCTATCAAAAACAATCCGCCACCGCTGACAAGGCTTTGTCGCTGACGAAGTTGGCTTTGGCGTTAGGCCTAACGTAACGATGCAACAATCTCGAAGCACGCCGTTTTTATAATTGATCACGCTCCACTATACTGCAGGAAATATCCTGCAGGTTGGTCGACGCACTGTAATACAAAACATGGCTAGCTCAATCTGAAGTTGTAGAACTCTTTCATTGTTGGACCATTGTTGCAGCAGCAGAATTACATCATGAAGACACACAGCTGCAACAATGAAACCGTTGTTTTACCACGAGTGAGAACCACGGCTAGGCGTGGGTTTCTTGCTTACGTATGTGAGAAGACGAAGGCGTGGGTTTCTTACTTACGTAAGTAAGAAAACGAAGGTCTTTGGTTCTTATTTAAGTAGTAAAAATACAATCGCTGTCCATATTTACGTATCCCAAATCGTTTCTAAAGTATTATTAAACTATTTCACACTTTAAATTAACAACTATTAATTTTTTTAATAAGAAAAAAAGAATTCTAGGCATAGAAAACGATGGCGTGGGGTTCTTTTACTTACGTTAGTAAATCTACTCCCGCTATCAACGTTTGCGTATCAATATTTACGCATCAATGTTTCCAAAAACATTGATAAACAATATATTTATTGCAGCTGAAGAAAGATCCAAACGAAAGAGTTAAAATTGATTAAAATAATCAAATAAGGCATTTATTGCAGTTGCGGAGTTTTAAGTACGGAGTTGGAGCAAAGAACATTCCCGCAAACAATGGCTCGTTATGCTATCACAACCATGGCTCGGTTACTAACAATGCAAATCGTTGTTGCACAAATATATTCGGCGATGCTTTGGCAACAATGCACTAACACTGTCGCTTTATTGCAACAATGGCTCGTCCATTAAAGATTTAACTCATCGTTTTACAAATATGTTAGACGATGGCGTTCGGCAACAATGCGGTAAGACTTTTTCGCTTTATAGCCCTCGTGGCTTCGGCACTCGGGTAAACAGCGAAAGTATTACCTTATTGTTGCCGAACGCCGACGTCTAACTGATAACATGATGCACTTTTAGGCGTCACTTGCTTCAAACGTTACAATGTTGACGGGCCTTTGAAGCAACCATAACGTTTGTTGCAATCTTTTCAAATAAAAGTATGTATTTTCCTACCAAAAACTACCCGGAAGGCCTTCCTTTCGAAATACGCACCGTGTCGATCGGTTGCGTAACACAGCAACGCCTGCAGTCACACGTAGAAACAGCTACTGCTCGCAAAGTCGGTTGCGTCGTTAGGCCTAACGTAACCTAGCAACAATTCGGAGCACCGTTTTTATAATTTATTATGCTCCGCTATACTACGTATTTATTATTTTTTTTACTTACTCTTGCAATTTTATTAAAAGTCTAAATATGGATACATTTACTAATTTGTTATCACGGAATTGTTTAAAGTAAAAATATTTGGAGGTGTGCGCCAAAGCGACATTCTTTAGCGGCGGCGAATATCAATTTGTTTCCCGGCGGCCGTGATGCAAATCGGCGCGCCGATATTTGGAGGGCAGCACCGACTTTTAAATATTTTTTTTTTAATTCTACGTAGAGTGCAGAATAACGATAAATGATGAGAAATTCTCTAACTAAATACCCTGCGTGCTATTGGAAATTATCAAATCTTTTTAAACTCGTGTTTTGGCCCATTAAACTTACTCGTGCTATTTATTAGATCTCCCAGGGTTCTGCCTAATATATGCCTAAGTAGCACTCGTGAGTTTATAGGGACAAAAACACTCGTGGTGAAAAAAATTATCGATAATTTCCTTAGCTCTTGTGATATTACGCGTGATAACTCTCACTTGGGCATAGTTTAAGTGTAGATAATTTTTTCTCAATCACTCATGGGGAAGGGATATGGGATGGGTTGAGTTTAGGATATACTACGGGCTGAACTTCAAAATCGAAATAATAGAAAAGGCCAATTGGCAACAAACTGCTCACAGAAACAAAAATTCCCATCAATCGTGCAGCACTCCCTCTCCCCCTCTCCCTGCCAACCGATTAAAATAAACTCCAAAACGATTCACATTTATTTCAATATCGAAGTAAGAAACAACGATGCGGCCTGTGCAAACCACTCTCGTTGCGCGTTGTCTTGTCGGAACTCGTAAGAGCAATCTTGTGCGGGTGTCAAATTTAGGTTTGACTGAGTCGGTTTGCCCCGGCTCTTATTTCGGGAAGCCACAGATTGATATCGTTTTCCTCCCTCAGGCCAATCCATCACGTTTGTCTACATTAGCAGGTTGAGAAAGAGAGAAAAGCGAAGCTTAAGTCTTTTCCCTGCAGGCCATCGGAGCAAATGGGTTGGTTTCGTTTCCAGCTCCGGAATTGAAAACAACCCCTTCCGAGAAACAGGTTGGCTTCCCTGTCGCGCTATTAACCTTTTGCGCGGCATTCGTTCATAAACGAGAGCGCGATTTATTAAAGAAAAGAAAGCGCACAAATATTTCGAGCAATGAGCTTGGATAAAAGAGGAACGTTTAGCGGAGAAGACATTTTTTGGGTGTTGCGGTATGGAGATTTAATTTATTGAGAATCACGTCAGAATGATGGAATAATTTAAAGTTGCAAAATGCAGCGATTATGAAAATGGCCGCCAACATTGCTTTCCGTAGTATACGATCGCGTAAAGTTGGTGAAATGCGATTGGGTGAACAGAAAAAGTGGCAGCTAATAATGTGTTAATACTAGGGCCGTCATTAGTTCCACTGTCGACATAATGGATCGGGCTCCGCTTTCTTTACTGTTTGGCTGTCAATCGGATCCAATCGGATCGGATTTTCCTTGTAATTTCTAAACAATAAGAGACAGCTGCATGGTGTTTGGGCCATTAGAAAGGTGGTGAAAAGAAAAAGCGTGAAAATGGTGCATTCAAACCTCCAAATCGGTCGACGAAAAGTGAAAATATCTCGATTTTGGTTTATTACCGCCTAACGCCACCTGTTTATCATCAACAAAGGGTTCAAAAGGTTTTTTAGCGAGCGTTAACCGGACCCGGTCATCTGCCCGACGAAGCCCTAAGGCCCTATGTCTGCAACACCCGGAATGGATTCTCAGGAGGTCACCCACCCAAGTATCAATCCAGCCCAATGCTGCTTAACTTCGGTGATCTGACGAGAACCGGTGTTTCCAGCACTGCAACAACAACAACCAATCTTTTAACAATCGGATGCCTTGCACAATTAGAAATGGCTTCGCGTCTTGTTGTTGTTGTTTGATTTTATAGCTCTTGCTATTGGTCCATTTTGTCACCCTGATGGTTCCTCAACCCCCATGTCCGATTCCGGATTTTTTCTTTTGATAAACCTTGTCCGGAGTCCCGTGCTACTGCATGCACAGTTTGGTTTGGATAGGCCTTGTGGATTTCGCGTGATGCGCAGTCTAAGATTACATTAGAGTGTTTTCATAGCGAGCTACGCTCCAACAATTAAGCTAGGGCAGCCATCCCCCCCCCCATCCGTATATGGCGGATTTTACAGAGCATTGATTTGATTTACCTTTTGCATAAAAATACTGTGATTTCCCGTTAGCAGTCGCCCAAGTTTTCATTAGATTTAGTTATAGCCAGGGTTAAGAGACATAGCCCTGGCCTGTAACAGTAAAACTCGCGGCCATTCCCTTAAATTGAGCATACCCATTCCACGGACGGACTGCAGAAAGTTTTTCTTTGCGTCTCGGGTAATAGGACCTTGGAATTCTCTTCCAGAAGCTTTTGTAAATTCGCCCTCAGTTAGTGAATTTAAGCGTCGCTTGGATGAACATCCACTTTATTGGTTTTTAAAAAGAAATTACCAAACTTAAACATTTCCCTTTTCCCCCTGTTTCTTTTCTTCAGGATCGATGTCAGTGGCCCCGGCCCTTCCGTTCTACTGACCATTATAGGTCAAATTCTTATTTATTTATTTATAGAGGCATAGATCCCTTTTTCATGAAAATAGTGTGACTGGAAAAAACATGACGTCATCAGTACTGTGCATCACTGTTGAAAACACTGTTCGAATCATTACTTTATACAGACAATTCAGTTTGAAAGAACACAAACAAACAAAAGAATTAAGATTATCGGGGATACCCACTACGGACTTCAATACAATAAGGATTATCGAGATCCACACTGCGAACGCACAAACAAACAAATTTAAAATAAAAAAAACTACGATCCTAGTTGTATAGAGCAGCGTCAAGTGACGTCATATTGGCTATGAGACACCATTTGGAGGCAATAGCTACAAGGTGCACTAGATTAAAATGTAAGGGAAAACAACGGCATTTCTAGTCAAGGCAGTGCTTTGACAGCGGTTTTCTTAGGCTTAAAAGAACGTTGTTTTCTCCAACAACAAAAATCGTGCATTATAGGCTTAAGAAATCCAGTCTAATAGCATTGTCTTCTTCAATAAGACGATCTTCCTTTCTCCCTCCAGTGCTCCTTGCAGCTAACCCAGTTACTGGCTCCTCCAAAGAGTTATACACAATAATACTACGTCTGTCACTGCCCTATACCTATAGAGCAGTGACACGGCGTAGTATTATTGATTACTCTATGCTGGAGCCTTAATGGGTTAGCTGCAAGGGGCACTTCAGAGAGTAACAGAAGGGCGTCATACTGAAGCCGATGCTGTGAAGAGTGATTTCTTAGACCTAAAACGCGCGATTTTTGTTGTTGGAGAAAGAAACGTTATTTTAAGCCGAAGAAATCCGCTCTTCCGTTGTTTTTCCCTCCATTTTTATGTAGTGCACCTTGTGGTTACGCCCTCCAAAAGCCATACTGGTGCCAATCTGGTGCCAGTATGGCGGCAAATGTCACTGTTCTATAGATTAGAAGAAGCCTGTTCTCCGAACGGAAGTAAAAAAAACATGTGGTTTTTGTCAGCCATGTGTATTTCCATGCGTCGTCAAAGTAAGTTTCTTTTAAAATCACAATTTTTCGCTTACTGGCTAACAAACGGTGATGATTTTCGTTCGCTTCGCTCACTCAATCAGCGCATCTTCCTTACCACTGTAAAACCTTCTTAAAACAATATAAAACAAATGATTATGGTCATCACGGGGCCCCGAAGACCGTGTTCATTGTTTTATATTATCTTAAACATTTTGATTAGGCAACAATGTAAACCACCAAACACCAGTCACAAAGCGTAGGCTGAGATAAAAACTGATCCCAACAATGCTGGAAATAACCTGTTGTTCCACAACAACTTCGGAATGGCACGACCAATCTGACCAATCGAAATTCTGCATTTAAGGTGCGAATCTGTACCACGTTAGCTCTCCATAGAGACTGTCCCTCATCTTCAAACACCAAATATTAATGGAGGAGCTACGGGGGAACAGAAATCTCAAAAATTCTACTCGCCCCACTAGCTCCATTGGCGTCGTCTCGCTTCGCTTGAGGAAGTTCCTTTTACTACACCTCTGTAAATAAAGTTTAAATGTTTAGATGTCTGTTGAATCGACTCTCGAGGATGTTTCTTGTTGGCCAATCAAACCACTCTAAAGCCAATGAAAGTAGTGCAGCCAATGAAAATAGTGTAGCCAATGAAACTATTGTAACCAATGAAACTAATGTAGCAAATGAAGCTATTGTAGCTAATGAAACTAGTCTACAGCCTATGATATTACTCTACAGCCAATGAAACTTATCTAGCCAGTGAAACTAGTGTCGCCAATGAAACTAGTATACATCCAATAAAACTGGTTTACAGACAATAAAACTAGTCTACAGCCAATGAAACTATTCAACAGCCAATGAAACTAGTCTACAGGCAATGAAACTAGTCTACATCCAATAAAACTGGTTTACAGACAATAAA